>JABACO010000119.1:0-96536 GCA_013339895.1 Ephydatia muelleri
TTAAGGTCGAGGCACACCCCGCCAGGGCCCGGATTTACTGTTTCACTGCCTAGCACAAGGCCTTCGGGCATGCATGTACATCACCCGTGACGTGCGAAACCCTCCACCCGATGCGTGGGAAGAGTGCTGTTAGGCCCACGTGGTCTGGTACGGAACACCAGCCGTTAGTTGGCATCGAACGTGTTAGTTGCCCCTCTCTCCTCCCCAGGCACCGCGTAATTCATGTTCATTACGTCAATATTATGAGACCATAATTAACGACAATGCGGTATCGATTACATCATTAGTATTGCATTGGATTACACAGGTCCTGTTTGTATTCCGTTATCGATATCTATCATCGTAATGCCAAAATTTAGTACATGCTTGACCAGGTAACCCTGTAAATGGCATAGCCTTGTGTAGTGTGGTTAGTGTGCAATGTAACTCCATTCCCTCGTACCTGAACATGTAGCAATACATGCATTTTGCATCCAAAATAAGTCTACACAAACACTGCATAGTCACATACATGGGCATTGCAGGTCACATGATCACACTCATGAGCATTGCAGGTCACATGATCACGCACATGGGCATTGCAGGTCACATGATCACACACATGGGCATTGCAGGTCACATGATCACACACATGGGCATTGCAGGTCACATGATCACACACATGGGCATTGCTAGAGACTGTGTAGTACTGTGTAGTATCTCCTCCTCCCCTGACCCTCATATGTTGTAGGCTGTGTGTATTGTGTACAGACATGTGAGACATGTCACATGTTGGATTTGATCTACACTGTACTTATGAGGGACATTATTGTTCCACACATGCAGGCAACACAACTGCTCTCGGCTGTACGTCATGGAGACATAGCCACTGTGAGGAGACTAGTGACCGAGGGTCATGTGGACGTGAATGTAACGAATAAGGTAGGTGTGTCCAGTTTGTCTTGTTGCTAAACTCCAATGGAGGCTTCTGAATGGGCCAGGTACAGTAGGTCTTCTCCAGTCACTCCATGTAGCTTGTAACACACTTCAATGGAGGGACTTTTCAACAGTATCAAAGTACATCAATGTATAATTATGTCATCACAAAGGTCATACACTACAGGGTCATGCACAACATATAATGACCACATTCTAAAATGTAGAATACATGTACAATAGACACATGACATCATTAAAGATATTCTCTCTCCAGGTTGTCTTGCCTGAGAGTGGATCTGGTGATCCTACCATGTGATTAGGGAGCAGGGGGGGTATTGGGAGGGGTGTGGGAAGGTTGGGTGTGATGAGAGGGGTTTGATGAGGGAGGATGATGGGAATGGAGGGTGTGGGGGAGGTGTGTGTGTGTGTGTGAGGAGGTGGATGTGGGTGGGGGAGGGAGGTGTGGGTGTGAGGAGGTGGGTGTGGGGAGGTGGATGTGGGTGGGGGAGGGAGTTGTGGGTGTGAGGAGGTGGGTGTGTGTTTGGGGAGGTGGGTGTGAATGTGGAGGGAGGTGAGGGTGTTATAGCGTGGGTGTGATATGGGATGGTGTGGTGAGATGGTTACAGGTTATGGAAGTATAGAAGTGTGGAAAGGGAGGGTTGTGAGGAACAGGGTTTATTTACATACCCACATTGATATGTTACATCTGTTGTGCACATCACTAACTATCATCCAAGTACTGTACACAGATAGGTCAAATTTAGAGGTCGGCTTAGTAGGTTTTCTCCAGTCGTTGTCCTGGTGCCATGAAACTGCAACAACTTGAATGGCAGGATTTTTCAATGGTACCAAAGTACATCCATATCTATTATATCATCACAAATGTCATACTGCTTTAGAACAGATTATTTATTGTGCACAACATTGGACAGGCAGATGTCTGGTGCATCAGTCACTCCATGATTGTACGTCTGTCATATCTAATGTGTCAATCCTCACATATACTGGTTTCAGATGCAGCAATTGTATTGCAGGATGGTTGGAGTCATTAAAAACATGTGGTGTGGGTGTGAGGAGGTGGGTGTTGGTTGTGGGGAGGTGGGTGTGGTTGTGGGGAGTGGGTGTGGTTGTGGGAGGTGGGTGTGGTTGTGGGGAGGTGGGTGTGGTGTGGGGAGGTGGGTGTGGGTGTGGGGAGGTGGGTGTGGTTGTGGAGAGGTGGTTGTTGAGGTGTAGGGAAGTGTGTGAGTGTGGTGTAGGGAAGTGGGTGTGTAGGGATGTGGGTGTGAGTGTGGGTGTGGAGTGGGTGTCAGTGCGGGGAGGTGGGTGTGGGTGTGGGCATGGAGAATCCAACTCCTGTACAGAACTTTACATACTTAGAGCCAGACTCTATCATTTCATCTTTGTTTGTCCAATCACTTATGTTCGGTCATACTCTGTTGGTCTGCTAACAAATCGGAGGGTGTGGGGAAGTGTGTGTGTGTGGTTGTGAGGAGGTGTAGGTGTGGTGAGGTGTGTGTGTGTGTGGGGAGGTGTGTGAGGTGATTGTTGGGAGGTGAGTGGGTGTTGGGAGTAGTGTGGAAGGTGGGTGTGGTGAGGTGGGTGTGGGGAGGTGGGTGTGAGTGTGGGGAGGTGGGTGTGGGTGTGGTGAGGGGTGTGTGGGTACGGTGGGTGTCGTGAGGTGTGTGGGGAGGTGATTGTGGGTGTGTGGGGGTGTGGGGGGTGGATGTAAGTGTGGGAAGGTGGGTGGGTGTGGGAAGGTGGTGTGAGTGGGTGTGGGGAGTTAGGTGTGGGTGTGGGGAGTTAGGTGTGGGTGTGATGTGGGAGGGTGTGGGAGATGGGTTCAGGTTATGGAGCATGTGAAGATAGAGGGTGTGGAAAAGTAGGGAGTGTACAAGAGGTTACCTTGATATGTTACATCGATCATCCAAGTACTGTACACAGTATAGGTCAAATATAGAGGTCGGCTACAGTAAGTTTTCTCCAGTCTTTGTCCTGGTTCCATGGCAGGACTTTTTAACACTACAAATAAACATCAATATCTATTATGGGATCACAAATCTTAGAATTGAAAATTCCAGTAATGTCTCATTCACAACATGGGATGTCCACACAAAATCTACATGTGTACACTGTACGCTAGTAGCTTCTGATAATTACATACTTGTACCTCTGTTTGTGTACATGTACATGTGACCCAAGCCACACAGCATGCAGGGAGTGGTGTGTAAATTTACACATCACTACATGTGTATGACATCATAGCCTGTAATCACTCTGTGTACAGGCCACACAGCTTTGATTGTGTTGTAGTGATCTCACACATAATGGAGGCACCTCCTCCATTGTTTCATCTCATGCCACAATGACAGCATTGTTTTAAGTCTATCACTGGTCTCGCTGTCCTTTGTTTTACAGATGCATTCCCATAGGACAACTGTTAGGGTGTGTAACCTCCCCTGCATAATGAAATCGATTTTTCCGAATACTTTTGAAACAGTAATCGATGTTTCAGGTTTTTGTGCATCTGAAATTCGATTTATGCATTTGTATAGGGCCACTGATTGTGTGTGTGCATGTGTTGAAGAGTATTCATGTGTTCTTTGCAAATAGCATCCTGTCATATACATGCAGGAGCACCAGAATGATTGAAGTAGAATACCCTCTGGGGGTAATGATGGGATTTGTATTGCAGGATGGTGTGACTCCTCTGGTCATTGCAAGTCAGAATGGACATCTTGAAATAGTGAAGTCACTCATTGAAGCAGGAGTTAATGTCAATCATACTGCAAAGGTAGTGTAAATAAAACACAATTATTTAGGGTCCTACATTTTCACACGTGGGTTTCAGTTCAGTTCAATGGATGAAAAAAAACAAAGGTAGTGAAAATAAAACATCATTACTATTGGATTATTTAGGATTGTAAATTTTCACACATGGGTTTCAGTTCAGTTCAATAAATAACTTTTGCTCCAGTTGTGTGTGGATCGTGATGTATTCTGTGTTTATGTATGTACAGTATGTGAGGCCTGGACTAAGGGCAAAGTGGGGCCCATACAGTTCTCATGGGCCTCCCCACCTCCTCCCCTTACCCTCTTCATGATCAGTCCATCTACCCACCAGCTCTCCCATGAGTAGTACATGTACATTACAGGTGTGGAAGCATTGTTAAGCAAGTATGCATGTGGAAGTGAAAACGGTTATGGGAGAACATGAAACACTAAAGCTGTATTGCATGAACAGTTTAAGTGGGCATAGTTAGACAAAGTGTCAACGGCATATAACATTTCAAGGTGGCCATTTACATTAACGAATGAACGATATACATGTATGCACTTGGATTAGGCAACACGAGACTTGTCAGGAGATTAGTTAATGCACCGATGTTATTGATCACCCCAACGCACCCCTGCCTGGACTTTCCAAGTACTCCCATGCACACACCTAGTTGTCTCTCCCACTCTTCAAATAGGACATCATGGGCGACTCTTGAGTTTGCAGTAACGTTATCATAGTGTAGGTAATACTTGAACTATTGTAGTGCACTTCTAACCAGGCTGGTCAATGATCGCCAAATGAATAGATTAGCATATGTACACCATGGCTACCATTACACAAGACAGTTGATTTCAGTCATGTGTGTAAAATTCATTTTTTAATTTGTTCTGGTGATGCTGCTTGCCCCTTGTTTGACAATCATCATACTTCAGGAGGTCACATAAAACTATGTACACTTCTAGCAGCTCTGAAAGCTAAACCGTGTGTGGTGAATATTTGAGATACATTTGCATTGGCTGGGGTAATATCCCTTTCTTTCTTATTCTCTCCTCCCCCCTTTACATCTCTCTACCCTTCTTTCATTCACTGTGTTCTAACCTGCACATTGCTATACACATGCATGGAGGTGGTTGTATGAACAGTGTATGTTTAATATTTTTTGTTCCAATCCTTACTAGTACAATGCAACAGCAGTGTATATTGCAAGTCAGAATGGTCATCACGGTGTAGTACTGAGCTTATTGGGAGCAGGTGCTGACGTCAATATAGCAAGATCTAATGTAAGTGATGTGATGTTTTAACGATGACTTGCAATGTGCTAAATAGTCAGCGCTTAGAGCCAAATGAACCTACGAACGAAGCCATATATTTGTCACACGGTCATACCACTAAGCCGATGTGTGGTGTTTAATTTGACCGCTACTGTATGTGCGTGGGGATGTGGGTGTAGGTGGGTGTGGGGTGGTATGGTGTGGGTATGGGGGAGGTGGGTGTAGGTGTGGGGAGGTGGGTGTGGGTGTGGGCATGGAGAATCCAACTCCTGTACAAAACTTTACATACTTAGAGCCAGACTTTATCATTTCATCTTTGTTTGTCCAATCAGTTATTTTCGGTCATAGTCTGTGTGGTCTGCTAAACAAATTGGAGAGTGGGGAAGTGTGTGTGGGTGTGGTTTTGAGGAGTTGTGGGTGTGGTGAGGAGTGTGTGTGTGGGGAGGTGTGTGTGAGGTGAATGTTGGGATGTGGTTGTGGGTGTGGTGAGGGGTGTGAGGTGTGTGTGGTGAGGTGTGTGTGGGAAGGTGAGTGTGGGTGTGTGGTTGTGGGGGAGGTGGGTGTGAGTGGGAAGGTGGGTTTGGGTGTGGAGGTGGTGTGAGTGTGGTGTGGGGAGGTGGTGTGTGAGTGTGGGGAGTTAGGTGTGGGTGTGATGTGGGAGGGTGTGGGAGATGGGTTCAGGTTATGGAGCATGTGAAGATAGAGGGTGTGGAAATGTAGGGAGTGTACAAGAGGTTAGTACACATACCTTGATATGTTACATCGATCATCCAAGTACTGTACACAGTATAGGTCAAGTATACAGGTTGGCTACAGTAGGTTTTCTCCAGTCTTTGTCCTGGTCCCATGGCAGGACTTTTCAACACTACAAATAAACATCAATATCTTTTATGCAATCGCAAATGTCATGCACTCCAGAATGCATCACAAATCTTACAATTGATTATTCCAGTAATGTCTCATTCACAACATGGGATGTCCACACAAAATCTACATGTGTACACTGTACGCTAGTAGCTTCTGATAAATACATACTTGTACCTCTGTTCATGTACATGTACATGTGACCCAAGCCACACAGCATGCAGGGAGTGGTGTGTAAATTTACACATCACTACATGTGTATGACATCATAGCCTGTAATCACTCTGTGTACATGCCATCCAAACCACACAGCTTGTCTCAACAGAGTCTCATCGTGATTGTGTTATAGTGATCTCACACATAATGGAGGCACCTCCTCCATTGTTTCATCACATGCCACAATGACAGCTTTGTTTTAAGTCTATCACTGGTCTCGCTATCCTTTGTTTTACAGATGCATTCCCATAGGACAACTGTTAGGGTGTGTAACCTCCCCTGCATGATGAAAATCGATTTTTCCGAATACTTTTGACACAGTAATCGATGTTTCAGGTTTTTGTGCATCTGAAAATCGATTTATGCATTCCTATAGGGCCACTGATTGTGTGTGTGCATGTGTTGAAGAGTGAATAAAGCATTCATGTGTTTTTTTGCAAATAGCATCCTGTCATATACATGCAGGAGCACCAGAATGAATGAAGTAGAATACCCTCTGGGGGTAATTATGGGATTTGTATTGCAGGATGGTGCGACTCCTCTGGTCTCTGCAAGTCTGAATGGACATCTTGAAATAGTGAAGTCACTCATTGAAGCAGGAGCTAATGTCAATCATACTATAAAGGTAGTGTAAATAAAACACTATTATTTAGGGTCCTACATTTTCACACATGTTCAGTTCAATGGATGACATTTGTTCCAGGTTTGTTGGATTGTGATGTACATGTAGAGTGGAATTGTATTCTGTGTTTATGTATGTACAGTACGTGAGGCCTGGACTAAGGGCAAAGTGGGGCCCATACAGTTCTCATGGGCCTCCCCACCTCCTGCCCTTACCCTCTTCATGATCAGTCCATCTACCCACCAGCTCTTCCATGAGTATTGCATGAACAGTTTAAGTGGGCATAGTTAGACAAAGTGTCAACGGCATATAACATTTCAAGGTGGCCATTTACATTAACGAATAAACGATATACATGTATGCACTTGGATTAGGCAACACGAGACTTGTCAGGAGATTAGTTAATGCACCGATGTTATTGATCACCCCAACGCACCCCTGCCTGGACTTTCCAAGTACTCCCATGCAGTGCTTATGATAAGAATATAACATTGACCTGACATTTGTGTCAGATCATGGCAATATTGGTCGGACAGTTTATATTTTTGGTCGGACAGTTTATATTTTTGGTCAGACATATGTTTAAACAAGCTCTTCTCTTAGAGCCATACCGATGTAGTGTACAAATTCAGTACAGGCAATGTTTTTTTTATACCCTGACCCCAAATCCACACCATGCTTCTCCTGTAGTTCACTCAAAGTAGACATTTTTGTGAAAGCAAATCCTTCCTTACAAACGGTGTACGCTATATCAAACTTCTGCGCCATAACTGCTTCAGTCCGTTCATCGATGGTACTAAGGGCCTTCGCTATCGGAGCGTATTCATGTTACGGAACAGATTGGCTCTTCTTATAGAGCACCATAGATTTTTGGTGCATCAAAGATGATGCGTGCTCTTTAAAAGCCGATGCTTTCAGATTCGTGCAGCCATCAATAAAAGCACGACTGAAGTTTCGCATTCCGATTAGCTTCGATTCGAAAATGGTACAAATTTTGCATTTTAAAGCGGCTACATCATCGCGATCGAGTCGCTCATACATAAGCCATGTTGCCGTCGCTAGTTCCTTTTCATTTTCAGCTATCCACTTATGAGCCGTATGAATCGAAACTTTTTGCCGCTCGAACACTTCAACGCCATCTGCCATCCTTTTTCCAGACATCTTGACCACGCATGCGCACAATTGATCGGTCAAATTTCATAATTGATCGGAAAATGTCCGATGTCTGACCGTTATCATAAGCACTGCTCCCATGCACACACCTAGTTGTCTCTCCCACTCTTCAAATAGGACATCATGGGCGACTCTTGAGTTTGCAGTACCGTTATCATAGTGTAGGTAATACTTGAACTGTTGTAGTGCACTTCTAACCAGGCTGGTCAATGATCGCCAAATGAATAGATTAGCATATGTACACCATGGCTACCATTACACAAGACAGTTGATTTCAGTCATGTGTGTAAAATTAATTTTTTAATTTGCTCTGGTGATGCTGCTTGCCCCTTGTTTGACAATCATCATACTTAAGGAGGTCACATAAAACTATGTACACTTCAGCAGCTCTGAGAGTGTGAAAGCTAAACCGCGTGTGGTGAATATTTGAGATACATTTGCATTGGCTGGGGTAATATCCCTTTCTTTCTTATTCTCTCCTCCCTCCCTCACTCTCTCCCTTCCCAACTCTCTACCGTTCTTTCATTCACTGTGTTCTCACCTGCACATTGCTATACACGTGCATGGAGGTGGTTGTATGAACAGTGTATGTTTAATATTTTTTGTTCCTTCAATCCTTACTAGTACAATGCAACAGCAGTGTATTTGGCAAGTCAGGAGGGTCATCACGGTGTAGTACTGAGCTTATTGGGAGCAGGTGCTGACGTCAATATAGCAGAATCTGCTGTAAGTGATGTGATGTATTAACGATGACTTGCAATGTGCTAAATAGTCAGCGCTTAAATGATACAGAGCCAAATGAACCTACGAACAAAGCCATATATTCGTCGCACGGTCGTACCACTAAGCCGATGGGTGGTGTTTAATTTGACCGTTACTGTATGTGCGTGGGGCTGTGGGTGTAGGTGGGTGTGGGGTGGTATGGGTGTGGGTGTGGGGAGGTGGGTGTAGGTGTGGGGAGGTGGGTGTGGAGAATCCAACTCCTGTACAAAACTTTACATACTTAGAGCCAGACTATCATTTCATCTTTGTTTGTCCAATCAGTTTTTTTGAGGTCATACATGTAGCTGTTTGGTCTGCTAAACAAATTGGAGGGTTTGGGGAAGTGTGTGTGGGTGTGGTTGTGAGGAGTTGTAGGTGTGGTGAGGTGTGTGTGTGTGGGGAGGTGTGTGTGAGGTGAGTGTCGGGCGGTGGGTGTTGTGAGGTGAGTGTGGGGAGGTGGGTGTGGTGAGGTGGGTGTGGTGAGCTGTGTGTGGGGAGGTGGGTGTGAGTGGGAAGGTGGGTTTGGGTGTCGAGAGGTGGTGGGTTAGGTGTGAGTGTGATGTGGGAGGGTGTGGGAGATGGGTTCAAGTTATGGAGCATGTGAAGATAGAGGGTGTGGAAACGTAGGGAGTGTACAAGAGGTTAGTACACATACCTTGATATGTTACATCGATCATCCAAGTACTGTACACAGTATAGAGGTCGGCTACAGTAGGTTTTCTCCACTCTTTGTCCTGGTTCCATGGCAGGACTTTTCAACACTACAAATATCTATTATGCAATCACAAATGTCATGCACTACAGAATGCATCACGAATCTTAGAATTGATTATTCCAGTAATGTCTCATTCACAACATGGGATGTCCACAGACAGATGTTAGGTGCATCTCTCTCTGCATCATTGGGTGACATAATGTTAATAACCATTCAAAAAGTTGTAGAAACACCTGGTACGATGTTAGGTGCAGTCCAGGTAACAACTACATGTAGGTGACATACACCGCACGGATAAACCTTACTCTCAGGTCTAGCCGTCTTGGTCTCGCCAATCAACTGTTGCTGCAATAGATCTTACCGCTGCCACCAAATGACACGGACCTACATGTATGTCTCCTTCGATGAGCTTCGCAAGGCTTGTGCACCGAAAATAGCTGCAGATATAGTCAATAGTTTAATACATTATCACAGGCATGCATTGCATAGCATAGCATAGCCTTTAAGTACTACTACGAACATGAAATCAGTAGCACCTGGCCTAACCAGGATTCAATTACAGACAATAGTCTTATGGGCTAGCTATACAACCCAAGTTTCACGGATGCAGTATCTAATTAACATGTCCAATTTCCCGGACTCTACTGAGTTCACAATCCCTCACAGAAAGATGTCATCTGTAACACTAAATAAAGATAGTTGCATCAATGAATTTCTGAATGAATTTGTCTTTTTCTAGAACGATTCATCTGAGGTGAGGGAGGTAGGGAATGTGTCTAAATTTGCTCACACAACTGTAATGACTGCTTCAGTAGGGTTTCTAAATAATAAGTCATTTGGTGTAATACAAATATATGTTGAAACGTTTTCTCTCATTTTGATAGCTACCCATATGTAGACTGAACTAGTGGCATCAGAAGGACATTCAAAATGCTATGAAGCAGATAAAATTATAAATACAAAGTACACAAGCTGTATTATATGAACAGTTTCAATTATGAAAAGCTGTTCATAGTTTGGCAAACCTGTACTAGGCAACACGAGAATAGCTTTACTTGTCAGGAGATTAGTTAATGCACTGATATTATTGATCACACCAACGCACCCCTGCCCGGACTTTCCAAGTACTCCCATGCACACACCTAGTTGTCTCTCCCACTCTTCAAATAGGGAATCATACAAAAATATATACTGGTATCCACTTATAGATTCAGATTCAATTATGCAACACTACTATACGTTAATATGCTGTATGAAAATCTGTTTGATGAAAGTAACACCTGATATCATGGACTGGAGCTAATAGATTTGGTTCTATACAGTCTTCAAGTTCCGCACCTTATCCATCTAATCCACATAGAACATTGATCTTCAGTAAATGATAGTTTCTTCATATTTCTGTTTCATATAATAGGCGTTCTTGTTTGTAAAATTGAGCCAACATCCATATTAGAATACCAACGCATATTGATATGAATATCTCGGCATGAGGCCTCTCTGCTTTCCGGAGTATTTTTTCTCTAATGGAGATGTGGCAGAATATGTTCTCAATTCAACACTGAATCATAGAAATGTGTGTATAAAATGTGTGTACATGTATGTGGCTACAAGATCATGTGGGGCGTAAGGCATTGCATGTGGTGCATGGAGTAGTGGATGCTCCATAGTATGCATTGTTGATTGGTGATGTGTTTTGCTCCAGGTGTGTGTGGATAATGAATAGCCTATCATAAATATTTGTGGATCCCAATAGCATTGCACATATAATAATGCCATACAGGCTTCCACAGCTTAGCCAGTTTGGCATGACCAAGTCACTAAATTAATAATCTGCCGTCCATGTACCTAATATGAGACTATGCCATGTGAGGTCAGTTAGCGGATGTAGCAAGCATGATATATGTATGAACACCTGTACATTAATGCACTGTTTGGATGCATATCCTTCTGGAGATTAGGGTACAACTAGTCATTTCTGATGATGCACGGTGAGCTTTGCACATTCAATGCAGGGAAGGGTTATTGCGTGCATCACATTTATATATAGTTCCAGCCATTCCGCTACTTGCCCTGATATTAGTGGGCATCTCTTAGTCCTGTGAAAGATGTGCAATCATGTTTAGACCCTTATTTGCAGGACCCTCCCACCACATTCGTCATATCCATGTTTTGAATACTACACTCACATAGGGTACTTACCTGCCAACAAAGATCATGTCTATTGTATGTGCTCTAAACTTTATAATAGCCATGTGGCTATGCTAGCTAACCATTTGCCATTACTACTACTAATTAAAATGCACAAAGGCTTATTTTGTAGTATAAACAAACAACTTCCACATGATTTATAGCTAATTACACAGTAGATTTGTGCATTTGTTTGCATACTTTTATACCACAAAAGAAGACATGCAATTTGTATTTTTCAGAATGGGGAAACAGCCCTGGACATAGCCATGAGAAAAGGTCACAGTGAAATAATAGAAGTATTGAAGAGTACTTCTCAAAGCAAGGTAAAATGCACATTAGACCATCTAGCAATCTGCAATATTACCTATGTTATTTATAGCTAATTACACAGTAGATTTGTGCATTTGTTTGCATACTTTTATACCGCAATTGTCATGTTATGGACCTTTCAGAAAATAAAAATTGCATGTCTTTAGCTGATGTCACACAGTCATGGAAATAGAGGGGGGGGGGGCACCTTTAAAAGTGGTATTACTTGTCCATTATAACGGGCTGCTTGCTTTTTGTTTTTAAAAAATCTTATGCTGTAAATTATCACTCGTTTCATATTTTTGTTGTATTTCATGTTGGCCAAGTGATTTCTATACAAGGAAACAAAGTGAAGTAACTTATTAGGATATAATGCATAGTTGTTTTTCCATATCAGCGGGGGTCAACTTCTGTTAACTTGTGAGCACTGTAACTTCTTTGCCATAACTGCCGAAGGTATTTTATTTTAAGATAGTTAGGCTTGCAGTTATCATTTGTTTAATATTTATAGTGTCTCTTTGTGACGTTTCTATAAGGACCTGTTTCCTTTAACACAAATAGTCCTTTAATGTGTGACTATAACTAGTACAAGGTCCTTTGTATCCCACTCCAAGCTTCTTGACTAGAACATTTGTATTTTCTTGTAGCATGTGCTAGTTAAATGATGTACTGGTCAATAATTTTGCATTGTCTGATTGATTGTTAGGTACACTCTGATGAACAAAGGAGAGGTAAGGTTAATTTGTGACTTTGGCAATATACACATGATCTTGTGCTTTGTATGCATTTATTTAGTTGTGGCAACATCAAATATGATACATGTTTAATGCAGAAACAGTTGATGAGGGTGCTTAGAACCACCATTTATTGGTTTTCCTGGCAAAAGTATTTTTTGTTGCGAATGAAGTGGCAATAAGCTATATGAAACTGATAATTTTCTTAGAGATAGCTACACCTTGACATAGGGGCAAACTATTGTATTGTATTACACTCTCACTGTATAGTTTTCACCTTTGCATAACTGTCAATAACAGCACAGATAATGTATACTATCTCTGATAGAGTAAGGATGCAAGTTAATGTTTCTGACAAAGATTGATCAAATAAAATCAAGAGTACACAAATGACATAAATTGTAATAGATTGCACTAAAAATGGTGATTTCAGTACGATCTTCAAATGGAAAAATTTCGTTCATCAATTACTAAATCATAATGGAATTGTTCATCACCTCAAACTATCAAAAGTAAATAATAACTCACTATTGAGGTTATCTAATTTTAAGTACCTAATAAAGCTCGATTTATTTATAGATTGACTAATGTTTATTAAAATTAGTTGGTTCATCTTGAATATTTGATATGATTTTTTGAATCCCATGATCAAATTGTATACATTTGTTTACACACATTTGCCTAGTTTGAAAGGATTATGTCATAAATCAGTTTGCAGATGTCAATACTGTGAAATTCAATCCTTTGTTTTCCAATTGCAAACACAGTCATGTAATTTGTTATACACATACAGTAACTCCATTAAACTAAATGATAACACAAAACTCATACAAAAAACTCTTCATCGTCACTGTCCACCTTCATTGTCCCCAACACGGAAGCTGCATTGTCCCGTTGGACGGCAACTGATAGTCTTTGGGTAAGGGTAAGCATAGGAGTTAGCTTCACCAGACACCTGCCTCAACCGCTGGCCCAACTCTTTAAGGAACTGAGTTGTCCTTGATCCAAACACTCCAGTCGTCTCTATTGCCACATATTATAATAATATTTACACAACATTTGTTATTAAATCTGTTATTTAAATAATAACGGCAAGTTTTTATGTGTGAGGGAATAAATTAGATTGTAAACTAAATCAAGGTCTCTAAATTTGTGACCACGTATTCTATTAAAATATTAGTTGCTTGTCTTTTCATATGTAAAGTATAAACCACTGATTAATTTAATCATTCATGGATTTCATAATATACTTTCTAAACTGCGCTTATCTTGATGATGATTCTTGATCTATATAGATATTTTTTATCACCACTGGGACTGTAGAATGTTGTTTCAAATTAAACAGCTTTATAGGGCTAGGAGGATCCTGAATGGTGAATCTAGGCTAATATGGCTTATGCATCGAGGAAAGAATAAAAACAGAACTAAATGCAAAAATGATTACACTACTCATTATGTCTAAGGATGTTGCATTTAGAGCTTTTTGACAATGTAACATTCTTAGACATAATGAGTATAGTGTAATTATTTTTGCATTTAGTTCTTTCCTCAATGCACAGCTATTACTGCATTATTGGACACAATAGCTAAAGATGTGAATTGCATTCAATCAACATACGTCATTTCTTAATACCATGTGGTTTGTTATTTTTAAAGTTCCTTGCTAGAAATACATTCTAGACTCTCTGTGTTATGTTTGTGTTGTGTGCATGTATTTGTCAGTTTTGATGGTCTTATAAAGTGTTCTCTTGAGTAGTGGGTAATGAATCTTTTGTCCAGAGTGGTAGTGGCTTTCAGTTGGTGAATGAAAAGCTGCATAAAGGATATCCCTACATTAGTGATGCCCATTGGTAGGTAAAGCAATACATCGTTATAATTTAAAAGTCACAATACACATCATATCACCATATTTACTCATTTCATATATGAAACAGAGAAGGCCCTCACAAATGTACCTGAACTGAGGTAAAAATAGTTAGTAGTGACATTGTCTACACCAACACTCATACATACACATACATATTTTTCAACAGCTACGTGCAACTGTACATTGCCAGAGATGATATTCATTGAATTTTACATCTGCATCAGATTAATAGACAATGCAGATTTCATCCCTATTTAGACCAAGATAAATAGTATTCATATATTTACAGGGATAATATACTATTCTGTATTATTTTTCTTTGGCAAAATGTTTCACAGACACAACACGTCGATCTTGGCTATGCATAAAATCCACTGTAAAGGCCTCACTTTATGTCAATATTTGTGCAATGAATGTTATGTAAGCACTTGCCCCACAATACTGTGGCAAAAACCTTTTTTTACCTTCTACAGTACAAATAAAGAGCCCTACAAATACCATTTGCCTACTCCAAAAATGTGGTTTAAAATTATAAATAACCATAAAATGTCTAACTGCTACTCTTAAATTGGATGGAACTGTAATATTCAATGCACAGCCATTACAGCACATACATATTACGTGCAACTGTGCATTGCCAGAGATGATATTCATTTGCATGGGATTAATAGACAATGCAGATTTCTGTCCTCTATAGTATATTCTATTATTTTTCTTCAGCAAATTGTTTCACAGACACATGCACTGTAACATGTCTTGGCTATGCATAAAATCCACTGTAAAGGCCTCACTTTATCTCAATATTTGTGCAATAAATGTTATGTAAGCACTTGCCCCACAATACTGTGGCAAAAACCTTTTTGTACCTTCTACAGTACAAATAAAGAGCCCTACAAATACCATTTGCCAACTCTTTGCCTACTCCAAAAATGTGGTTTAAATTTATCTTACATGACATTACAATACTATGCACACTCACCACCTGTCTTACTTAATGAAACAGCTAAAGCAGCGCCTCGGCTATTTTTTTACCAGACTCATTTCATGTTAATCGACATTAACCATACTTGACAAAAATAGTAAGTTGTGTCTTCATATTTGTTTATCTAACAAAAGCAAACTGTTGTATTATCAATTTGGGTCATTGTTTGCACAACGATAGAGGATGTTGGTTATCCACACATTACACCCATAGCCTTTATTTCATAAGCAATACTGTACTGATCCTGCTTGATGGAAATGAAAGCAACTTGTGGATTACAACATGTACATGGACATAATACTGACATTATAAATCTTAGACTTTCTCAGAAAAAAGTTTGCATTTCAAACAGTATGGCGTTCCTTGACAATGTGATTTTTCACCACTGTACATGGCAATGGAAAATTGACCGACCACCTGTAATGCAGCAGTCATTGTGAGCCTTAGATTAGTTTGTTGTTCAGTTAAAAAAGGTAGCCTTTGGCACATTTATTGCAAGTGATTTTCCCTTCACTCACAGACCCTATCACATTCCAGCTATGGCTGACAAGAAAACCAAGATAGCCATTTAAACAGAGCTTTTAAACAATCCTACAATTGTTGGTAGAAAATGTTATGTGATGGACGAAAAAGATGACAACTTTGTACTTTTCAAGGGCCTGTAGGTGGTTTAATGTTATATTTTAATAATAGAATTTCTATGTTCACTCTCAAGTCATAATACGAAACACATCTTGCTATAATATAGTCTCGTGTAATGTACAAACCTCGTCCTTCATACTGTCTCAGAGCCTACGAATTCTTCAGATCTATTGATAGCAGAACTATACTCCAACTTTGCAGTTTGAAAAAAAATGTATTGGTAAAGCGCATCTTTATATATGCAGCAAATTCAGTCCAACGTCTTATATAACCATCAAAACATTGTTGCAGAATCACAGCTCTTCAAGCGATCACATCATATGAAGTCCAGGTGTTATGGTACTGCTGGAATACATGTAGTATAGTTCAGGTCTAGCTTCATGTTAAACTTTATGACATTATAGTATAATGCTCTTGTTTTCGCTTCTGAACTAATGGTAGGTACAGAAGTTGTTGAAGGAACATATTCCAACTACTTATAAACATGTGAGAGGGCACACATTACTTCTTGGCTTATACTGTACATCATGATGCAAATCAGTCCAAAGCAGTATCACAGTTAGATGTGTGCTCATAAAATGTCTAACTGCTACTCTATTCTAACAATTGGAATACCAGTGTGCACATGTACTTTGCACTTTCTCACTATAGTTTATAATTTTCCTCTCTTGAATCAGAGGGAATTTCAGCTTTGATATGAATTCTGCTCACTGATGTATTGTGTTAGTATTTTTCAGTGCATATAAACAATAGGCTTGCATTTTTCCCTACTAGAATTTCCTTCTCCTCCAATTGGACTGAAAGTTGATAGTGTTAATAGCACATCTATATCCATATCTTGGCAACCTCCATATGATGCAAAGTGTATCATAAGAGAATATCAAGTCAGCTGCACTATGCACGGTGGACGTGAACAGCTTCATGAAGTTCAGGACACAACCAGTACTGACCTGATTTCTCTTGAACCACACACTGAGTACACTATACGTGTAAGGGCCAAGACAGTACATTTTGGGGACTACTGCACTCCAATCACAATTCACACTCTAAAGACAGGTAAGATGGAAATGGAAATCCATTGCTTTTTACTGTTCACAAAATTATTTCCGTGTTAGTACTCTCTTCAATAAATTACATTTATGCTTGCCTCACTATGTTAGCAATAGCAATGTTGTATTGCAGGTAGTTCCATTATCGTATAAATGTACAATGAGTGTAATTAGATGAATAAGAATTTAGTTAACAACTGACTTTGTGTAAAACATGCACAATCATGACTCACCACCTTTCTGTACCTTACGTAATAATGAAGAGCCATTCAAATGCAATTGTGCCGATTCCAATAACAGTATCGTGCAAAAGTAATCTTAAATCATATTGCAATAGATATGCACACACAGCACACTCACCACCATTCTGAAACACAGCAAGCTTTAAAGCAGTCTCATTTGGATTCTGTGTGATTTTTACCAGGCCCATTTGAGCATAATCCATTGACCATACTTGAAAAGAAAAATTGTTAGTTTTGTGTTCAAATTAGTTTTCTAAAAATACAAACCTTATTCTCATCAATTCGGAACACTGTTTTGCACAGTGAAGAGAACACAATTCTCTGAGCATTTTTTTATCCACAGAGTAAATATATAGCCTCAACTGGTCTTTCAATAGTTATTTTTAGTCCTGTTCATTGGTAATTTCTGTGAGCCTTAGATTTATCTGTAGTTCAAACAAAAAGGGTAGCTTTGGACACTTCTAATGCTATTTTCCTCGTAGCATGTTATAGCTATAGCTGACATGAAAACCAAGATAGCCATTAATAAGTATTCATTATTTTCAAGGGCTGCTGTATATGAGCTAATGTTAAACATGTTCCACTTCAAGTCATAATACCGGTATATGGAACAAATCTCAACCTCGTCTCATGCATATAATATTGTTTTGTAATGGCTCCATACCTGATAGGTCACACAGTTTACTTCATTCTGACCAGAGGCTACCGATTGTTCAGGCCTGTTTATAGAGGATTCATACATCAGCTAGAAATAATCGTATTTGGAAATCTCATCTTTTATATATGCGCAATTCAGTCCAACTTCCAACATAGCCTACAAAATGTTGCAGACAAGTGACAAATAGTATAGTCCGCTCGTAATTTGTTGTGTGGTAAGCTGTGTTGGTATGTTTATTAGAGAATCTGTTTTCATAGGTGTACGCATAGTACATCGCCTCAGGCGCTTTTTCTCTTCTGTCCGCCATTACTTGAACAGCAACAATAACGCTCAGAGTCATGATTGCCTACACACATGTCTTATTATTAGATTCTGGGATCACTGATACACCGTCTTAAGTCACAAACCAGTGAAGCAATACTGTAGGAGGTTTATGATTCAACACCACCCTTTCCAAAAGCCAAAATGTACTTTTTTACAGGTAACAGCCCTTAATTGTGTTAAATATGAAAGTGCAGGAATGCATGTAATATAGCTTCTGGTTAGAATATATATTCTATGAAATGGTCATGCACAAACATAGTATGTTCTTTTTGCGCTTCTAAAGTAATGGCTGGTACATCACTTGTTGGAGGCACATATTCAATGTACTTGATCTCATGTGTGAGGGGCATACATTCCCTCTAGGTTTATAGTGTGCATTTTAAGATACCAAGGCAATCAAGCCAAAGCAACTTGTCACAGTTGAACGAGTGCTTGTATATAACAGTACACTGTGTAACTTCTTGTCACAGTTGAACGAGTGCTTGTAAATAACAGTACACTGTGTAACTTCTACTCTATTGGAACATGTATACAAGCATGTGCATATAGTGTGTACTCTAGCATTCAATAGCTAGTTTGTAACTTTCCTCTCTTCAATTAAATCGAATTTGTTCATGTTTTTTAATAAATGATACATTCTTTCAGTAACTAAGCAATGTGCTTACATTTTTCTTTCCCTAGAAATTCCTTCTCCTCCAATTGGATTGAACGTTGATAGTGTCAAAAGCACATCTATATCCATATCTTGGCAACCTCCATATGATGCAAAGTGTATCATAAGAGAATATCAAGTCAGCTACACTATGCACGGTGGAAGTGAACAGCTTCGTGAAGTTCAGGACACAACCAGTACTGACCTGATTTCTCTTGAACCACACACTGAGTACACTATACGTGTAAGGGCCAAGACAGTACATTTTGGGGACTACTGCACTCCAATCACAATTCACACTCTAGAGACAGGTAAGATGAGACAGAAATATATTGAATTGTTACAAATTTTGCTTTGTAACTTATGATCCAGCAGGCTATGTTTTGCACAGTGGGTATATACAGTTTAACATCCTTACCCAAAAACCTAACACTATACTCTGTATAAACCTCGTCCTTCATACTGTCTCAGAGCCTACGAATTCTTCAGATCTATAGATAGCAGAACTATACTCCAACTTTGCAGTTTGAAAAAAAATGTATTGGTAAAGCTCATCTTTATATATGCACAAATTCAGTCCAACGTCTTATATAACCATCAAAACATTGTTGCAGCTCTTCAAGCGATCACATCATGTGAAGTCCAGGTGTTATGGTACTGCTGGAATACATGTAGTATAGTTCAGGTCTAGCTTCGTGTTAAACTTTATGACATTATAGTATAATGCTCTTGTTTTCGCTTCTAAACTAATGGTAGTTACAGAAGTTGTTGAAGGAATGTATTCCAACTACTTATAAACATGTGAGAGGGCACACATTACTTCTTGGCTTATACTGTACATTATGATGCAAATCAATCCAAAGCGGTATCACAGTTAGATGTGTGCTTCTAAATAACCATAAAATGTCTAACTGCTACTCTATTCTAACAATTGGAATACCAGTGTGTACATGTACTTTGCACTTTCTCACTATAGTTTATAATTTACCTGTCTTGAATCGAAGGGAATTTCTGTTTTGATATGAATTCTGCTCACTGATGTATTGTGTTAGTATTTTTCAGTGCATATAAACAATAGACTTGCATTTTTCCCTACTAGAAATTCCTTCTCCTCCAATTGGACTGAAAGTTGATAGTGTTAATAGCACATCTATATCCATATCTTGGCAACCTCCATATGATGCAAAGTGTATCACAAGAGAATATCAAGTCAGCTACACTATGCACGGTGGAAGTGAACAGCTTCATGAAGTTCAGGACACAACCAGTACTGATCTGATTTCTCTTGAACCACACACTGAATACACTATACGTGTAAGGGCCAAGACGGTACATTTTGGGGACTACTGCACTCCAATCACAATTCACACTCTAGAGACAGGTAAGATGTGACAGAAATATATAGATTTGTACTAATTACAAAAACTTATGATCCAGCAGGCTATGTTTTGCACGGTGGGTATATACAGTTTAACATCAATACCCAAAAACCTAACAGTTAATTTTGTAAATTTGATCGATACATCAGTTGAAATACTTGTACATATTAGTTACAGCAAAAACATAATACCGTCTTATTTCAATGTACAGTATTCATCATTTGGAATCATTTCCTCAAACAGAGACCTAACACATACATTATATAATTTCCAGTACATGCTATGGAAATGTAGGCATGCTTTGAAGTGAATGGCTAATTAATAGGTCAGAGCTTTAAAACTCTCCGATTCTGTGAATAGCTGTGTAGATGTCATTTAAGACTTATGGAATATCAAATCTTGACAAACATGCACTAGGTCCCTTTTCGCGGAAACAATCCCGTGTAATGTCTAAAGGTGTAAAGTTCTCTGCATTTGCACTGGTAGCATACATGTGTAATTTATGGTTTGATCATAATTTAAATTCCTTTCTCTTATCAGCAAATGTATCCGCTGTTTTGAACAATTCTAAACATATCACGTTTAAACAACTGAGAATTATCAAATTAATTTTCTATGGAACCCCAAGAGCTGGGAAAACCACTCTTAGAAAACAGCTCCTGAGAGTTGTTGAGGGTGTAGGGTTGCAACCCAGTGGCAGCAACATTGAACCTAGCACAAATATTGCAGAAGTGTGTGGTCCTATTTTTGTTCAACGAATAGCGATGACTAATGAGGGACGCAATGAATGGAAATGGACTTGCCAAAAATTAGACGACATAGCAAAATCCCTAATGCAATGCTTAGGCAATACAAAATTACACTGTGATACTGAAAGCAATGATCTTCCAGAAGAATCATTAGATGAACATACAATAAATAATGATGGACAGCAGAATTCAAGTTTAGAGTCTCAACTTAGTGTTGGATCACGTGATTTGGGTGCAGACAGACCACCAATGCAGGTTTTAACAGAAGAAACAAGGAAACAATTTCACCCTTCTGAAACTTTTGAAACAAATGAAATACAAAAACTGTTTACAACAGATATAGATATTACAGAGCTTTTCCGCAATGCTATTAAAACCGGGAAATGGGAGGAGGTGGTGGGAGCTCTTAACATTGATAAAGCAACGTTTCTGCAAATTATTGATGGCGGGGGACAGCCCAGCTTTCAAGAGATATTTCCTCTACTAATAAGTGGTCCATCTCTAACAGTTCTTGTTTTTAAATTGACCGATGATCTCGAAGCATTACATCCAGTTCAGTATCAGCCAGAAAGTCAACGTGAAGGGCAAAAGGTGTGGCAGGATACCTATGTTGTCAAAGATATTATTTCCCATGCCCTTGCCAGTTTTGCAGTGTTACAAACACACACTTTATTGCCGTTTCCATGCAAAATATTATTAATTGGCACTCATAAGGATAAACTGGAGGTCTCTCAACACCCTCAATCTGACAAAGAGAGAAATAAAAAAGCACAAATTGAAAGCATTGCTATGAAATTGTATGGCTGGCTACACCCATCAAAAACATTTGAATCCATCCAGGTGCAAAGCAAGGAAGATTTAATTACTGGCATTGATAATTTTAGTCACCATGATATAGTGTTAGTGAAGAAGAAAATTGAAGAATTGATATTACAAATTGAATCTCAAGATGTTCCTGCTCCTTGGCTGGTGTTTGATTTTGTGCTTCATAAACTTGCGGAAATGAAGAAGCTCTGCAAGTTAGGAAAGAGTGACTGTAAAGATATAGCACATGTGTGTGGTATTACGGAAGACATAAATGGCGTTCTTCACTATCTCCACTATGAAGCTGGCACGTTGCTATACTATTCCGACATCCCTGGATTAAATGAATATGTGATTACTGACTTTCAGCTCATATTTCATTCCATCTCAAAAATTATTATTCAGTATTTTGAAAATTCTATATCTGGCCCACACTTGAAGCATAAGACATTATTCACACAGACGGGACAATTTGATGCTTCAGTTCTAAGAGGTGTTGAGGGCTGCTTAAAAGTACAGGAACTAATTAGTCTATTACATCATCGTCATATTATATCTAAAATGGAGGGAACAAATATGTATTTTATGCCTTCTGTACTACCCAAAGATAGACTGTCTTGTAACCTATCTGACAATTCTTTGTGCTATTTAGTGTTGTTTGATCATGGCTACTGTCCTGTTGGGCTTTTCTGTGCAGCAACAATCAAACTTATTGTTTCACACAAGTGGGAACTCAATAAAAGTGCATCCCAATTTAGAAATAAAATAGACTTGTATTGTACATGTTCAGGAAAATCATACAATGTAATATTTAGTGAATTCTCTGCACACTATGAAGTATGCCTTACGGGAGATGCATTGCCAGAAGTGAAATGTAAGATTTATCGAGATATGAATGATGTGCTTTCCACTGTTTGCAAAGATATGAAATATCCATCTCCAACGTATGGATTCTATTGTCCAAAGAAATGCATGTATGAAAATGTACACGATCCACATCCTGCTACGTGTGCATTCAATGATGAGTCTCAGGAAATGAAATGTTACTATAGTGGTACTCCAAGTGATCTATCAGAGGAACATAAGCATTGGTTTAAGCAGGTATGTGCTATAATGCATGGCAATTGAAACTTTTTTGTTGATATAGCAGCATAGAATTTATGCATGGAGGGGTAAATGTGGATCATGTCATTTGGATATTACACTTGTGTAATACCTTGGTTTTGCTTTCCAGGAGCTGAAGGTGTCACACAAGCAGAAACAAGGTATTGCTAACTACTATAAAGTAGAGATGTGATGGGTACCAAGTAAACATACCATCACTATTGCAACTACACCATTATATAAGATTTTCTGTCAAAAGTCCATCATAATTTATTTGCTTTAGTACTCAGGTTTGCATTGAAACAGTATTTACTGTTGTAACAAACATGAAATGTTTAATTATACAGTATTTGTCAAACCTTATATGCAACAAAGATGCAACAAAGATATATGTCATTGATGTGTGTTTGTGTGTAGGTAACTGAAGCTTTTATAAAGTACAAATCTGATGCACATTATGTAATACTTGCAGGCAATCACACTGAGAGGCACTACACAACCATCATACTGAGACCACTAAACTATTAGATGACTGTAATTATAACTTTAAGATAAAGCACTCAGGCTCCTCCCTGGTACACTATGTGGTCTGCTTACTATATTTTCATTGGGAATGTGTACATGTAAATGATGGCCTCTACTGGATACACAGGTGTGCCTACAGTGAAGCTGTTGACTGACCTTTCAATCCTGGTTGATGGTATGAAGAAGTACGTTTCCATCATACTGAGAACCAGTAATTGCTATACCAAACTAGCAATGTACCTCTTGAATGATGACAACTGTGATATAGTCGACAGTCTTAAGGAGAAATGCCGCGGTGACCCTGTAGAGATTGTTACAGCTGTGTATAAGAAGTGGATCAATGGTGCTGGAAGGCAACCTGTAACATGGCAGACGCTTCTTGATGTGCTAAGAGAAATTGAACAGAATAGTTTGGCTGAGGATATAGAAACTGTTCTGAAAGTGAAGAAATAGAAACTGCCTCTAGGTTTATAGATACATGTACATGTACACTGTTCATGGTGTTATGACATTAGTACAACATTATGTAGCAAACCACACACCTTTGTGCATACTGTATATACTTCACATTACAGGTGTCCTGTGCCAATCCAGGTGTGCATAGTGGGTTATGTGTGGTTATGTGTGCCATAAATACCAAATAACTAAAAACCAACAGAGCAGGACCACAGTCATAGATGAGCTGATTCATCACTCCACATGTAGGTGTAAGAGGGTTGAGAGCTGACCATAACCTGCACAGGCACATATGCCACACTGTCACCAAAAGCATCCACATCACTTTTATTCATATTTTTATTTACAGACATCCATTTGCAACAACATGCAAACATCCATTTCACGTACTTCTTGAGGTATAAACACTAAATTTATTCCACTTGTAAACTTATAATGTAAATACAGGTACAAAAGGCATTTGAGTTTTCACAACAGTAATCTAACATACAATCAAAGAATTCGAAATTTGCTCTGAGAAGTTATCATTAGCTACAAACAAGTGAAATCTATATATGCTATATATGTTCACAATTTTTTCCATGCACATATAATAAGTTCTCAACACATCGTAGTTTGAGGTAATACACTTTCTAGTAAGACCAAAATGTTTAAACACATGTATTGCATAAAATATAATCACCTTAAAGTACCCCAAATATGCCTCCGCCCCTAACAGATAAAACATACAATCAAAATACATTTGCTCTGTGAAGTTATCATTAGCTACTAGAACAAGTGAAAGCTATTGGTCTGAACCAGTTCAAGGAATTGGGTAGCAGCATTAAGCTCAGCAGGTCTGGCATGGGATATGGCCACATAACCCATGTCTCATGATGAGAAACCAGCTAAATGGTTATGATTTTGTGCAAACCTGCATGCCAACCATTATCTAGAAGCAACAAGTCTGAAAAACTCAATTCCTTATGTCCCATTGGCATATGCTGCACGACAGTAGGGAAGGTCAAAATACTTCTTTCAGAGTGGTGGCTCTCGGTAAGAATATTAAAGCGATAGGAAATAAAGACTTTTAGGCAGTTTCTCCTTGTTGGAAGCAGTACCCGCTGCGGTCTTCTTGGGGAGGAAGCTGGCCTGGCTTTTGGGGAGCATGCCTCCATGAGTGATCGTCACTCCAGCCAGCAGCACCTCTGATGCACGAGATGTTTTTTGACCGAGTGCTTTCTTGTAGCAAGCATTGCACACACGTACTGGCTCTCTGTACAATATTAAGATTATGTGTTCATTATTTTTTCCATGTACATATAATAAGTTCTCAACAGATCGTATTTTGAGGTAATACACTTTCTGGTAAGACCAAAATGTTTTAACACATAATTACCGTAAAGTACCCCAAATAAGCCCCCCCCAACCCCTAACAGATACAGAAGGCTCATATTTAAACGTCCGCATCTTTGTGTTGTGGCCATAGTTGAGCTAGTGGTTGTTGCAGCTTCCATTGTGCTGGTCTTTTGACTGGTGTTTGTAATGACAGAAGAACTTTTAGGACAGGATCATTCTCTTGTGCTAATTTCAACAAATTCCTATCTGTTCCTGATGCAAAAACAGCTGCTTATTTTTCAGTTTGGGGGGTGACAGCGAGAGAGTGCATCAGCATTGCTGTTCTGGGAACCTTTACGATATCAGATGATATACGGAGATAGTGACGGAACTGTTTCATGGCAAAGACTATTGCCAGACACTCTTGCTGGATGACACTATAATTTTTCTCAGCCTTCTTCAAAGACTGACTCACATAAGCAACAGGATGACCATCATGTTCTAGAACCGCTCCAATACCAACTGCACTAGTCAAGAGTAAATGTACTTGCATTTGCTCCATGTTTGGGGTAAGCAAGTACAGGGGCCTGAATTAGCTTTTCTTTGAGAGTCATGTTCACTAGACCAGAGAAATGGCATTTATTTCTGCATCAGGTTATTCAGAGGGCATGCAATCTCGTCAAACTTCAATGCAGACCGTCAATAGTAAGACGCCAATCCTTAGAGTATGCCAATCTTTCGCTGCAGCAATTTTCTTTTCATCAGGTCTCATCCCATTAGCAGAAATACATGCCCCAGATAGATCACTTCATCCTTTCCTATGCGACACTTGCAGCCTTTAAGAGTGAGGCCTGCCTCCTTGATTCGCTGAAATATCTGTTCTAATTGGGTCTTGTGCATTTCTCTGTTGATTGAATGAATCAAAACGTCATCTATGTATGTTGTAACAAATTGTAACCCACGAAAGATTTTGTTCATCAGTCTCTGAAAAGATCCTGGTGCCCCTGTCAATCCAAATGGCATACATCCAAACTGGAATAACCCTAACCCCAGTCCAGGACAAAAAGCTGTCGTCTCATTGTCATCTGGATGTACTGGAAGTTGCCAATACTCGGACAGTAATATAAGTCCAAAGTAGAGAATATTGTGCATCCCGATCAGCGATCTGAACTTCGTCAACCAAGGGAAGTGGGTATGCATCCTTCACCGTTTGTTTATTTAATGCCCTGTAATCCACACATATTCGTACTTCTCCTGTTTTCTTTGTGCGGTACACTGCAGGAGCCATCCAAGGGTTGCTGCTCTCTTCAATCATTCCCTTGTCGAGCATGTCTTTTCACTTCTTCATCTGGGTTGTACTCTCACTGGGTTTCCTGTGGTTAGGATGTGGTGTTCGCCCACATCCCGGGACAATTTCTGAATAGTTCACGATACTTCTCTACGATAGGCATCAACACTGGGTCCGAACAGCTTGGTAGTATCACGATTCATCATCAATGAAGCTGGGAATCATGCACTCGTCTCATGTCCACGTCATCTGAGTCCGCGTCCTGCGAGCCAGAGCTAATGGTAGAGAATACCAAAGGATTTTTGTGTCGGTTTGAAACACTGTTTGTGCTACTAGGCATGTGCATAGAGTATGGGGGGCTGAGGTGCTCAGGCCCCCCCCCCCCCCCCCCCCCCCCGGGTACTTATTCATTTTATAAAGATATTAAATGTGCGCTATCTTTTAATTGTGCGTTAGACCCGCCTTCTAATTTACAAATCGTGCACGTGCACAACGATGAAGCGAATTGACTACTATTTTGTGCAAAATAAGATTTTTCAGCAACCAATCTCGACAGCAGCAGTGTTGCCGCGATGCGGAAACGATCTCCGTATCGTCGATGCATATCCTGTATCGCATCCGGAATCGATAATCGACGATGTTTACTAATGAGATATCGACGATACTTGACGATCTGTTTTTATTCATACCGCCCACCTGAAGCACGTGTTTGCTTGCGGTCTGTTATGTCGTCTCAAGGAGCTCAAGGGGCAGAATATAGCGGTTCTGTTCTAAGCAAGGCAAAAAATACAAGCTGGGTGTGGAAACACTATGTTCTGGACAGGAAACCATCAGAAAAAGAGAAGTTCCCTCCTGCTAGATGCAAATTATGCGACAAGGTTGTAACTCGTGCACGAGGCAACACGTCGAACATGAATAGACACATCTGGGACAAACATTCCGTTGAGTGTTCGCTGTAAGCCAAGTAATTCCAATATAGAAAGACACGGTGTTTCATATTCGTGCTCTTATTTACAATAGGGACAGAGAAACATCAAAGCGCCTTTCTGCTGCAGAAGCTGAGATACCCTGCCCGATATCCTTAAGTGAGGAGGACGTTAACTGCGCTGACGATCTATTGGTCAATGCAATGGTGTGGGGGCTGCTACCAGCATACGAAATGGAGAATCCTTTCCTTCGACTCTTCGTGAATAAACTTTCAAAGGGAGGATATGCGCTACCTCATCGCACGAAGTTAACTAAAATGATCGCTAAGAAGTATGAAGAAACCAAAGAAGTGGTATGCTACACAGATAGGCATAGAATCAATAGTTATTTACAAATTTTAAGAACCAAACGAAAATGTCTGACTTTAAGACCATAACAGCCATTATGTAAAAAAAGCATGCACAGTAATGTAACAAATGCATTCCATTTTATCATGATACAGCTAAAGAACAGCATTGAACAGGCATCTTCGGTAGCCATTACAACCGATGGAGCTACTATGAAAAATTCAGGTGATTCTTATGTGGCCATAACAGGACATTGGATCACACCAGCATGGAAGTTAATGTCTGCAGTCCTGGGTGTTAAGATTAGTGATGGTACGTATCATGTGCATGTCATTTAATTGGATAGACTATTTTTATATCAACACAGAGTCACATACTGGAGAGGCAATACTTGCATTAATAAAGAATGTCACCCAGAAGGATTTCTTTCTTGCTGACCGATTGGATGCAGTAACAACTGACAATGGAACCAACTTTGTTCGGGCAGTTGACTTGATGCTGAGCCAGAACATAACTGAGGAACATGTTAGATGTGCATGCCACACTTTGCAACTGTCCATCAAGAATGCACTTGAGGTAAGAATATATGCCTTGTTTTTGTTTACTACTGATTCTATGTTACAGTTCATCAAACCAGTTGCTGAACTCATTGATTTGTTCAAGAGAATTGTTAATACAATTAGTGGTTCTCCTGTCCTGCTTAAAGCCTTGCGTGATAAGCAAAACAACCCAAACCTGGCCTTTCAGTTTGAATCACAACATGATGAAGCACAAAGCATTGATGAAGAGGATGGCTATGATGATAGCATAGCCCAGGATGAATTACAGACGAGCATTGAAGTAGGAATTGATGATTCATTGATGAACTGTGAATATTTGCACTGGGGAAGAACAAAGAAGTTAATAAAAGATATAGTTACCCGATGGAATTCAACCTATGACATGCTACAGCGGGCATTAGAGCTCAAGGAAGCCATAGACTTTGTCCTCATTGACACTGGAAGGCATGATATTTGTCCATCTTATGAGCATTGGAGGTCAGCACTCATGCTTTGTAATTTTTTGAAACCTTTTGCTGTTGTAACTGACATACTACAAGGAGAAAAATACCCCACACTAGGTTGTGTCTCACGCTATGTGTCTTATTTGCAGCAAGGTATGTTGGAAGGTATTTGGTATTGTTATAATGTGCTGATCCATTTTCAGGATTAAAGCTGCCATCTCCTCCAGCATCATGGAATTTGAATGACAGCTTGTGGGCTGAGCAGGGCGTTGTATCTGAAGTGAGAGATTTTATTCTGGCTGACATGGATCGCAGGTGGAATGCTACAAATCCACTACTCCTGATGGGATCCATCACTCACCCTGGCCATAAATCTTTGTCATGGTTGCCACCCAACCAACGGCAAATAGGAGTGGATCAGCTTCGTCTGGAAATGAATAATGTGAGTGGACTAGCAATGGGTGTCCCACATGTTGAGGCACATGGCTCTGAAATACATGTCACAAAGCAGCCACGGCTTACACTATCACAGCAGGCCAAGTCGTTGTTTTCATTTGGCAAATCTCCCCCAGAGAGTGTTGATTCAGAACAGCAACTTGGTGATGAACTACAAAGGTATGAAGCATTTAAATAATTGTAAGGTTCCCCTACATTTTATAATACTAAAATGTAGGTACCTCAATGAACCTGAGATAGATCATCTATCTGCAGACCCTCTGGCATGGTGGGAAGCACACTGCAATGCATACCCTAACATAGCTATTTTGGCTAAAAAGTATCTTGCAGTACCAGCTTCTAGTGCCCCTTCTGAACGGGTGTTCTCAACATCAAAGAATATCCAGCAAAAAAAAAGATGGCGCCTGTTACCTAGTCGACTTGAAGAAATAATATTTCTTAAGCACAACCAAGCAGTGTTTGCAAACATATAATACTATTTGTTTTTGACTGTGCTATTAAGGAACTTTCTATTGAATTTTCTTGCTTGTTGTACATGCAGTCAGCTCGTATAATTTACATCTCACAACATTCAAAGTCAGTTAGCTTTCTTGAAAACACCAATATTTAGCTACATCGGATGATGTACTCGCACTAGAGAACAAGAAACGCGCAACGAAACCACTTCCTGCTCTACTACGCAGCATGGAAGGACATACAAGGTGAATCGTCGATTGATCGACGATAATCTTATGAATATTCGTCGATTTAATGACTCGTCGATGCATAATAATCGTCGATGAATTGATATAGAATCGACGATATAATTAGAATCGCGGCAACACTGGACAGCAGTGAGCCTAGTAAGCAGAGTGAAGTACTTATAGATGCTTGTGAACATCCCGTGGACAAAGGCAACGCTGATAATCATGAATCGATCACGGATACGTTACGGAACGTTCGGAGGTAAGTCAGATGACCTCAAAGATGACCTCAGAGAACCTAGATCTGAAGAGCTATGTGGTCAGGTAGAAAATTTCAGCTTAGTTGGAAAGCGAAGTACAACTGGATTGACGGACAAACGCCGTGTCTTTCGTTCAGTTTGTACAAATGCTGTCAAGTTACAAATGCCCCTTCCAGTGGCGGCGGGAGGGGGGGGGCAGGGGGGGGCAATTGCCCCCGGGCGCCGGGACAAGGGGGGCGCCTGCTAAGGCCAATAAAAAAAGGCTAGGCCTACTAAACAAAGGGAAAACAATGATTCCATACAAGTTTAACTTAAGCTTGATCATGACAGGTAGACCTACATGTAAGCCTAAGTATGCCTGTAGGCTACTATAAGCGCAAACCTAAGTGACGTCATATTGGAGAACGTGACGCACGTGGCAAGTATGCATGACGTCACTTCTTCTAACCACGCCACGCCAACCGCTGACCCTAATTAGGCCCTAACACAGTTGTTTACAAGTTGTTGTAAAAAACTCTCCGCATAATGAGCAGCACAGGAAAACTGAGTGGAGCGCAGCGCCGAAAGCGAAAAGCAAAGGCAGCTGAAGAAGCACGCAAGTCTAGCAAGTTATTAGCTGCAGTGGCGTAGCAAGGTCTCCTGGCGCCCGGGGCGAGCTACTTGTTGGCGCCCCACCCATAAACTCAAGTCAAACGTATTTCACAAATAAATATTAGAAATAACATGCAAATGATACGAAATGCAGGATTGTAAATTTAATACTGAACCAAAGCAACAGAAAACTTAGAAAAGTTTTAAACTTTAAAATCATTAACGTCATTAACATCAAAGTCTCCAGAACGATTTTCTTTTTCAAAAATATTTTCTTCATGCTTGGACTTTACTTGTATCGTGTCATCAGTTTTGTCGATATCAGATGTTTCTTCGTCAAATACTTGAGAACTATCTACTTTCTCCATTTCACTCTGCTCGTATTCATTGTCCAACTGATTTGGCTGCTCCGGCTGGTCAACTTTTAAGAATTTAAGCAAAGAACCGCATTCCTTTTGGCGATCAACTTCACGCTGAGCCGAGCGCTTTCTGTAGTACGAACCTGAAGGTTTATTTTTAAAACTCATTTTTATTATCATAGTCTAAGGGCATGGACAACAAAGTTTTTTAAGCGAGACTAGCGGGTTAATAGAGGAGTTGCATGTGACGTCGCGCGCGTCTTACATCACTAAGTATTGTAATATTAATGAAGTCGGTCTGGGGACCTGCACTACAGTTAATACGCACTTGGCGGGACTGCACAGCCGCTACCAGAGAATGATCGGTGTTCCGGACGTCTTCGGGATCATTACATGCCGACAAGCTCTAATATGATTGGACATATCTATATCACTGAACTTGTATATAAACAGAAATTGTATGTATGGTATTCATGTTGTTGTTACGAGTTAAGAGTTATTACACTGGTAGCAGAGAATGGAGCCTCAACGACACATAAGCTTGCCGAGCTGTTTTTCCCAAGGAAACTTCGCCGATTGGTTGGAACGCTTCGAGATTTGTGCGGCCGCGAACGCGTGGCAGGAGGATACGATGGCGTTGAAGCTGCCTACGCTGCTGGAAGGAGAAGCTCTCGTCGCGTGGTTGGCGATTCCGGGGAAAACAAGAGGAGATTACTGCGCTACGAAACAAGCCCTAAAGAATGCGTTAAAGCCGACAGAGTTCTCAGCTTTCGCCGAATTTCAATCTCGGAAACTACGCCCCGGAGAGACGGTCCACATGTACGCACATCACCTGAAGCGACTCTTGGATGCTGCTATGCCGGAACTGGACGACGATAGCAAGAGTAAAATACTGTTCCAGCAATTCGTAGCGGGGGTGCCAGACGAATGCAGTCGCATGTTGCGAGCGAACCCGGACATCATTACCATCGATGCCGCGGTTAACAGAGCTAAACTTCTACTAACCATCGCAGTGGAGAAGCCCACCTCGTCGGTTGCCGCAATTACAACGTCGTGTCCTGAAGTGCGAGCCTTGCAAAATAGCGTCAAGTACCTGACAGAGCAAATGTCTGCCTTGATGGGGAAACTTCAAGACCACACAAGTGCTGCCGTTCAGTCACCTGCCCCTGCTACTGCTCCTGTCAGATGCTACAATTGTAACCGTACTGGACACCTATCACGGAACTGCAGGCAGCCAAGACGCCAGACAGTGTGCTACAACTGCAACCAACCTGGACATGTAGCAAGAAATTGTCAGCACCAGGGAAATGGACTGGGGACGACTACATCAAGGGCTACAGGCCGTCCCGATCGTATCTAGAGGCCCAAGAATTTATTACTGCCGTTTCTAGTGAGCGTGTACCCGTCATTAAAGGGAAACTGGACGATAGCGATGTAAAAATAATGGTAGATTCAGGCTCCTCCGTTTCTTTAGTAGACAAGGCGTATCTCCCTTCGGGGTGTGTAATCTTGAGAAGACAGCAGGCTCTTCGGACAGCGGATGGGCACGGGATGAGGATAGTTGGAATGGTCAGACTCACAGTACACTTGGGAGCTTTTAAAGCGGAACAGGAACTCTTGGTGGCTGAACAGTTATTAATGCCTGTCATTCTGGGAGTGGACTTTCTTTCCAAACATTCCGTCACAGTGGTCTTTGATCGCAGCCTATCATATGTGCGAATCGGAACAGTGGTCGTCCATACAGTTGGCAGGCAGGACGAGGTCAACAGTTGCTATGCTGTCTCTACCAAGCAGAGTGATTCAGAGGAAAAGGATGCGACCGAGGAATGTGCTGTACCCAGATTTGGTGAAGAACCGTCTCACGACATCCCAGTGTGCCCAGTGGAGCTGCAAAATGTGGTCGAGGAGTACAGGCAGCTGTTTTCAACGGTTCCTGGTTTCACAGAGGTAGCCCATCATGCCATCCCCACAGCTAATAACCCTCCAGTCCGCGTTCCTCCACGCCGTATACCAGCTCAGTACAGAGAAGAAATTGAACATCAACTTCAGGAGATGCTGGATAGGAACATTATAAGAGTGAGCAGCAGCCCATGGTTAGCACCGGCGGTATATGTCCCCAAGAAGAATGGAGAACTTCGGTTCTGCATTGATTACAGGGAGCTCAACAAGAGGACGATGAAGGATGCATACCCCCTTCCACTTCCGGATGAAGTACAAGATAGACTGGCTGGAGCTACTGTATTCTCCAAGCTGGATCTGCAATCAGGCTACTGGCAGCTCCCAGTGAAAGAAGAAGATCGTATGAAGACAGCCTTTTGTCCAGGCCCAGGGATGGGACTATATGAGTTTTGCAGGATGCCCTTCGGTGTCACCGGTGGACCCAGTTCTTTTCAGCGTCTAATGGATAAAGTGCTTCATGGCCTTTCCTTTGCCACCAGCTACATTGACGATGTGCTAGTTCACTCCAGTTCCATGGAGCTCCACCAATCTCATCTAAGACAAGTGCTTGATCGCTTGGCAAAGGCAGGATTGACGTTGCGGGGTACGAAGTGTAAGCTTGGACTTGACAAGGTGCAATACTTGGGACATGTGTTCTCTAAAGAGGGTATGACTCCTGATTCTGAGAAGATCACTGTCGTGCAGAAGTGGCCAACACCAACAAATGCCACAGAGGTGCGGCAGTTCCTAGGTCTAGCATCATACTATCGACGATATGTGAACAACTTTGCAGATGTCGCAGCTCCCCTTCACAGTCTCACTCAGAAAGCAGTAGAATTCAGTTGGGATGAGAACTGTCAGCACGCATTTCAGATGTTGAAAGTTGCATTAACGCAAGCCCCTGTCTTAAGCTATCCGTCCTTCAAGAAGGAATTCACGCTGCTGACAGATGCCAGTGCAGTGGGGATAGGAGCAGTGTTGGAGCAGGAAGGCCACCCGATTGCTTATGCCAGTCGCAGTCTAACTCCATCTGAAAGGCAATACAGTGTTATAGAACGGGAGTGCTTGGCTGCTGTTTTTGCGGTCAAACAGTTTAGACATTATTTACTGGGTCGCCCATTCAGTTTACACACGGACCATCAGCCACTACAATGGCTCTCTGCACAGAAGATGGAAGGCAGGTTGTGCAGATGGGCTCTGGCTCTTCAAGAATTTGATTTTGAGATCAAATATAGGCGAGGATCAGCAAACGGCAATGCAGATGCTCTGTCCCGTGTACCTGCAGTAGAAGTAGAAGCCGGTGATACATGCTCTGCTACACTGATAACACCAGAACTTACCACAGACAGGATCCGAAAGGAACAACAAAAGGACGCGGTACTTCAACAAGTAACCAAACACCTTACATCACGGAATGGTACCTCCAAGCCAAACTGGAAACAATTTCCATTAAAACGCTACCTGCACCTGTTGAAGCAGTTACACATGATTGAGGGTGTTCTTTGTCGCAGGTTTGTTCCGGGTCCATTGGAAGAGGTTATCACTGTTCCTGTGATGCCAACTTCCCTGCAGCTAGAGATCCTTCGCAGCTGTCATGACATCATAAGTGCAGGTCATCAGGGCACTGGAAAGACATTAGACAGACTGAAGCGGGTGGCCTACTGGGTTGGAATGGCAAAGGTGACAGAGTTGTACTGTAGGAGTTGTGAAGTATGTCAACAATCAAAGCTTCCAATGCCAGTAGCAGTACCTATGACTAATGTCCCAATAGGTCGAGCTTGGCAAATGTTGGCTGTTGATGTTCTGGAAGTTCCAATGTCCAGTCATGGGAATCGATATCTACTAGTCCTTCAAGATTACTTCACCAAGTGGGCTGAAGCAATACCAATGCCTGATCAAACAGCAGAAAGGATAGTAAGAGTACTGATCGAGGTGTTTTCACACTTCGGTATTCCTGAAATCCTTCACTCCGATCAAGGAAGGAACTTTGAGAGCACAATATTGAAGAAAACCTGCTCAGCATTCGGTATAGTCAAGTCACGAACAACTTCATACCATCCACAAGGAGATGGTATGGTGGAACGGTTTAACAGAACCTTGTTGCAGCTGTTAAGAGCCTATGTTCAGCAACAGTCTGATTGGGAAAGTCAGCTTCCACTCCTTCTATATGCTTACCGTACAGCTCGCCACACTTCCACTCACCTGAGCCCATTTGTACTACTAATGGGAAGAGAGCCTGTGCTGCCTATCACGCCATCGCTGGGGGGAGATGAAATGAAAGGTCATGATCCACATAGCTATGAACATACCCTGCAAGTCAGATTGGCTGAGTTAAGAGATCTGGTGGAGTGCCACATCGCACAGGAAGCACAGCGGCAGAAGAAGTCCTACGACAGCTCAACAAAATGCAGAACATTCAATGTTGGGGATGCTGTCTGGCTGCATGTACCAACAGCTGGCAAACTGGAGGCAAAGTGGGAAGGAGGATGGACAGTGAGGAGGGTACTCTCCCCGGTTAATGTTGATATCGAACACACAACAACAGCAAGGACTCGTGTGGTGCATGTAAATAGACTCCAGGCACGAATTGTACGAGAAGAAGTCGAGGCACAGGGTGACAAGTATGAAGAACATGGTGTTGCTGACTGGGAGGCACCTCAAATTGAACATTTGATACTTCCACCACAGCAAGAACAGCCGGCTGCAGTACAGAGACGCTACCCGCAACGTATTAGGCACCCAGTGTTGAGGTACAACTGAAGCTTGGGGTCAAGCTTCAAGAGAGGGTGGGACGAATGTAATATTAATGAAGTCGGTCTGGGGACCTGCACTACAGTTAATACGCACTTGGCGGGACTGCACAGCCGCTACCAGAGAATGATCGGTGTTCCGGACGTCTTCGGGATCATTACATGCCGACAAGCTCTAATATGATTGGACATATCTATATCACTGAACTTGTATATAAACAGAAATTGTATGTATGGTATTCATGTTGTTGTTACGAGTTAAGAGTTATTACAGTATGTTACTATAAATATGCGCTGCGTGGGTACGAGATAAACAATAACCGGACGGGAACAATAGAAGGCGGCAGCATTCGCTCACGTGGTACATATTTATAGCGTGCCGTATACATAAATAGCAGCATACATATGATGTAACTAAACAATGCAAGGCGCGCGTGACGTCAATGCAACTCCTCTATTAACTTATTTTCTGTTTACCTGCCTCTTCGAACTATTTCAGGCCAAGAGACACCGATCCAAACGATAGTCGTCCTATGATCGCTATATAATTTTTCCTTGAGTGACAACCGGTACCGTACGATTATCAAAGAAATTATGCTGAGCCTGACCTTAGACCTACTTTTAAATTTTTGTTTGACCTATAAAAAAAATTTTTTCCCCACGATTTTAGCGCCCCTCTCAACTCGGCGCCCGGGGCGACCGCCCCCCTTGCCCCCCCCTTGCTACGCCACTGATTAGCTGCATTTTTAAAGGTTGACAAAGAAGCACGATGATCTTGGTTCAAAAAGTGCTAATGAGGAAAGTGAGGCAAATAGAATGGAAAGTGAAGTCACCAGTGACAATATTAATGATAGTGATGAAACCAGTGATGAGAGTGAGGTAGTGGCAGGGCAAGAAGATCCAAAACCAGGCCCGTCTCAACTGATTTACCATAATAATCCCATAATTACTTTCGGGGATATTGGATTCATGAGTTTCACAGCAGCTGCAAGACCATGCATTGATGATGCTACAAAGGAACTCCTGGTAAAAACTGGCCCTGATGCATTTCGAAATGAAGATGCAACTCTGCCTAGAACACTGTCTGGTACTAAGGCTGTGGCAAGAGGAATGACCAAAAACTGGTGGCAAGCTGTGAGAGATCCTTCAGTAAGCTGAAGATAATCAAAACCTATCTGAGGTCTACTATGGCACAAGAACGGTTGGGTAATCTTGCAATTCTTTCAATAGAGAAAGAAGTATTCAACAGTGTTGACTTTGATCAGATTATCGACCAATTCGCTGCCAGCTTTTAAATTAATGACTAATCTAAAAATAAATCATTTCTTTCAATCACATGTATGACCATAGACTAAATTAGTTTACTTGCACTGATATGAAGAATACTGTTAATATAACTATAATCTAGAGCTGCACTAGACCGTAATTTTGCCTTAATTTTGTCAAAGTTCTGCGTTTATCTAAGATTTGAAAATACTAAAACAAAACAAAAGAAATTTAGGCCTAGGCCTAATGATCATATGATAGCCAAGCCTCGACTTCAAAGTGTTAATACCGCAAATACCGCTATAGGTTATCTCCACTGTCGGGACCTCCACAATTAAGGATAGCAATTAAGACTGCAAGGATGCGGGGGGGGGGGGGGGGGGGGGGGGGGGGGGGCGCCATATCATAATCTGCCCCCGGGCGCCAGAGACCCTCGCGCCGCCACTGGCCCCTTCCAACCAGTGTTGCCGCGGTCAGCTATTATCGATCCGGTCACGATCACGGCTAACCGTACCGGATCGTCCCGGTCACCTTCACGGACGGTAGCTGACCGTATACAACCCACCCGATCAAAGTTGACGGTTACCGGGAAAAATCGAAGCGGTTACGGACGAACCGTACATGTGTTTGATTAAATTTAATTAATAATGACATGAACTAGTGCGTTTAGTAGTACAAGTTATGCATTGAAGTTTTTGTTACATCGCAGAAAGATAACCCTTTCAACCCTTCCTCCATCCAAACGCCACCGTTTACGTTCCACGATAAGTTTAAGTTGAGAGAATTCCCTCTCAGAGGGTGCACTTGAGGCAGGAATGGCCAAGTACTTTTGAGCCATCAAGGCAACATGTGGAAACTTCACTTCGTGGTCACTCCACCACTCCATCGCATTGTTCACACGCCAATTGGTCAGTGGCTCTTGCAGATAACATTTCAATTCCTCCAACACTATATCTCTTTTGCTTGTTTGAGTCAGAGATACATTTCTTTCAGTGGCTATACTCAAGCATTACGTCATTGACAACTTAACTAAAATGTATGCATTATTGGCGATTAGAGTGGGATGATGCAATTAAGTTAGTGCCACGAGATCTGCATTGTACACGTTCAGTTCGTTCCGAGATTCGCAAACAACTCAAGCAGCTGCAAATTAAACATTTGCAAAGAAGCAGCTGCAAATCGATTGCAGGATTTGCAAACAAGCAGCTGCAAATTGATTGTCAATATTGTTGCATTGCACATATGTAACCGTGTAAATTTTTGACGGTTCCCGGCTATCTAGCTGAAAAAACTGGCGGTTCGGTGATTCGCGACCAACATTACGTCATGCGTCTTTTCTGGCGGTCACGGACACGGTCAGGCCAACCGTATCGGCTGATTTGCCGGTTTTCACGATTGACGGGCAAACCGCGGCATCACTGCTTCCAACTACATCACGAGAGAAGGATTCATATGCAGCATTTGTTCGAAGACAGAAATCATACCTGCGCGCTCAAGAATGACCCAAGAACGGTTAAATCACATTGCAGTGACTTCTTGCCATTCCGAAATAGTAAAAAACTTAGATTCAAACAAATGCAAATTACTTGACGAATTCATCAAAGAAGACCTAGCTGTACGCATTAATGTTTTCTCTCTCAATAACCACAATATAATGATCCACATTTGTCAGTTTTATTCTCATTAGGTGCATTAATCTTGCGCCTCCCACGTCACAGATGGCCAAATTCAACATGGCTCGCGTAAGGCTATACATGTATTTGCTACGCACTTGCATCATCCTCTAGTGATTCAATAAAGCTTTCCTTTTGCTGTAGCCTTTGCTAAAATTCTTGTCACACCCACTCAGCTACGCTTGCAATGTCAACTTTCAGCTCACGTACAAGAAGATCAGTGCACTCATGCTGGCTCATACCTTTATGCATTTGTGCACAGTTGCATTGCTGCGTATATAAACCTGTACACCATCATATGAGACAGTTTCCGCGAAAATTGCCCCACGGATATATTATAAAATGTTATAAAAATGCATCGCGGGTGAATCGCTATAACTTCCCAACGGTTAACGCTATCGACTTCCTATTTTCAACACTTCATACTACACCATTTCACTACGGGAAAACGTATTTTGGGGTCTTGCACTAGTTCCTTGCTGATGCTACGAAGTCCGATACCCCATGGGGTTCAAAACCGCCACATCTTCAGCTAGGAGAGTTTAAATCGCTTCAAAATCAGTATGTACGTACAGGGGTCCTGTTGCTATTGATGTGTTCAGTTCGTTAATTTTTACTTTATCCGTCACGGAGATACAGCTGTGCAAAGTTAATGCACATTTCCCGCTCGATTGCACCATTTTTGCATGCAACCCGTGTTCCATTCTCCCAATCCACAATAAATTTTGATAACTTCTTTGTTCCGCCCATTTCTCCCTTAAACTAAGCTAGCCGTTCCCAACTGTTTTTGTCTCACTCAGGCAGTGAGTTTATGCGGGAAAGTTAAAAGAAAAAGAACGCTGCTCAGTTCCAGACGATCGTACCAAATTAACGGACCCAAGTGAATGGTTGCAGTATAACCTTGCGCCTCCCACGTCGCCGGCAGTATTCAAAACGGCACGCGTAAGGCTATTTGCTACGCACTCACATCATCCTCTAGTCGTGTAATAAAGCTTTCCTATTTGCCATCATCTTGCTAAAATCATCGTCTTATATCTGCCACGCCCACTCGGCTTCGATTGCAATGATTTCGGTCTCACACAACTTTCAGCTCACACATAGTACATGAACTCATGCTGGCTCCCACTTGTGCACACACTTGCATTGTTGCGTACATGGCCCTGTACACTATTGTATGGCATATTTTCTTATACACAACCACACACACACACACACACACACACACACACACACACACACACACACACACACACACACACACACACACACACCACACACACACACACACACACACACACACACACACACACACACACACACACACACACACACACACTCATGTACAGCGTACTTGCACACACCAGTTATACATGTGGCAAACAATACACCTGTCTGATGATGGTACAAACACTCTCACTCACAAACATTGTCACATGCACATGTCAATTCAACTGTACTTGTGCATGCCTGTACAGACCACTGATTCTATGTAAATTTGTGTACCAAGCTTTCTGTACATGTATCGTGTCTCCAAGGATTGAATACATTGTGTCCCCATCTGGTACTCTAAAGTACACAAACATTGCACACTTGCACACACACACCACTGTATAAATGTGGCAATACACATGCAAAAACGCTCACACACAACATATAGATACACAGACACACACACATACGAACACGGACACACAGGTACACATGGACACACACACAACACACAGACACACACACACACAGACACACACACACAGACACACACACAGACACACACACAACATACACACAGACACACACAGAGACACACACACACAGACACATACACAGACGCACACACACACAGACACACACACACATAGACACACACACAACATACACACAGACGCACACACAGACACACACAGACACACACACACAGACGCTCACACACAGACACACAGACACAGACACATGCAGGCATGCACAGACACACACACACAGACGCACACACAGACACACACACACAGGCACGCATAGACCCACACAACACACTCTGACACGACAGACACATACACAGACACAGACACACACAGACATGCACAGAGACACACACAGACATGCACATGAAATACACAGACACACACACGACATACACACAGACTCATACACGACAGACAGACACACAGACATGGGCACACATGGACACACAAGCATAGACACACACATGCACAGACACACACATGCAGACGCACACACATGCACAGACACACACACGCACACACAAGATACACACATGCCATACACACACAACAGACACAGACACACAAGCACACAAAGACACACACACGAAATACACAAACACACCTACAGACACACACATGAAATACACAGATACGCACACAGATACGCACACAGACATACATGCACACAGACATACACGCACACAGACATACATGCACACAGACTCATACAAAAAAATACATATAGACACACACATGAAATAGACACACACAGAGACACACATGCACACACATGGACACACAGATACACACACGACATGGACACACAGATACACACACGACATACACACAGACACACACATATACAGACACACATGTAGCTACATGTACCTGTGTGTATGTACCGTCTCTAAAGTGCGAGCTCTATGTCATATACTCCCAAAGAATTGGTCCTCAGCCCCCATAGGATTGGTGTCCCGTACCACTGTATGCATGTGGCAAAGTATTTCACTGTATTCACCACAGCACTGGGCCCCATGGTACAATATTAAAAAGTGTGTGTGTGTGTGGGGGGGCTGGCTGATTTCTTTTGAGCAAAATGAATAATTAAATATACAAGTCTACATGTAGAGATGCACGAATTTATTTTTAATCATGATGCGTATGATGTTGTCATCGAAAAAGTTGTTGTCGGCTATCATTCCTTGATGAGATTTACACAGTTGGCCAAAAATTGTGGTGTGTGTGTGGAGGGTCCCTGCAGCAACGTGCATAAGACTTTAAGTTCTTACACACTCACATCCATCTTTTTGTAGTTAAGTACAATTGTGTAATAAAGCTTTCTTGTTTGGCAAAATCCTTGATCCTTGAACAACTTCTTATCATTCTTTATGCCTCCACTACTCAGCTAGGTGGCTTGTGTACCAGTTGCAGAGACTTGAGTCTCTCTTTGCCCATACAATATTTAGCTCACACAGAGTACATGAACATGCCCTCATGTTGGTTCACACACCCTGATGCATGCATGTGTATATGTTGTGCAAATGCGTCTGTACATCCTGAGCACACACACACACACACACACACACACACACACACACACACACACACACACACACACACACACACACACACACACACACACCAATCTCTGTGTGTTTCCTTTGTATTGTTGCAAGCAGACGTATACTCTTCTCTCATCTAGCACTCTGTACAAGTGCTCGTCTGACCTGTAAAAAAGCCTTTTCGGAGTACAGTATAATAAATATCGTTACTAGCTTGCTATCGATATGTCTGTGTAAACTTACCTGACCTACCACGATCTGCAACGATAAGAGAGGTACACTGTACCATCGCAGGTCTCACAGGCCTACTGTTTTCATCAGCACAATGTTGTGTGTCCCATGTCGTACTAATTGAATGCAGCGAATTAAACGAGTGTACATGAACTCAGATTGCTGTTCCTCACCATAAGTACAAAGTATGTAGTGCCTTCTACGAGTAGTCATTTAATTTACGCATAAAAATTAGTACAGTGTGCTGCCTTAGTCTCGTACCCAGAACCAGATTCCCAACAGCTGCACCACCCGCAGCTGTTGGGAATCTGGGTCTGGGTACGAGACTAAGGCTGCCTCTTCTACCACGCAGTTTTTTATGTATATGAAGGGCGATACCCTATCATTGCTGATTGCGGTAGGTCAGGGCCCGTGGTAAGTTTACACAGACACAATGGATAGCAATATTCATCATTCCACAAGCACTCAAGATAAACAGAAGCCTCTTGAGCTTGTTAGCAAACCATGGTTATATGTATGACTTGTCCCTTGTGTCAGGGACAGTCCTATAAGGATACAATGTATGCATAAAGGACCACTCCTATGACACTACAGTGTACACGTTGCTACATGTACCTACATGTCTCATGGTCTCATGAGCTGTTCAATAGATAGATCAAAAATGCATGTGCAGAGAAGGCATTCAGTGAGAGAAAATGTGTGTACCATCATTATCAGAGAGCACTACTGTTTTTTCCCACATGAACAACAGTGTGTGCTTTGTGTAACACGTGTCTGTGCACATGTGCGAGTCTGTGTGTATTGTGTGTGTATCTGTGAGTGTGTGTCTGTTGTGTCTGTGCATGTGTGTCTATATGTATTTTGTGTGTGCGAATCTGTGTGCAAGTCTGCGTGTCTGTGTGTTTCTGTGTGTGTGTCTGTGTATTTCGTGAGTGTATATATTTCGTGTGTGTGTCTGTGTGTGCTTGTGTGTCCGTGTGTGTGTGTGTGTGTGTGTCTGTCGTTTGTGTATGTTCCTGTGTGTGTCGGTGCATGTGTGTGTCTGAGTGTTTTGTGTGACTGTCTCGTGTGTGTGTCTGTGTATTTCGTGTGTGCCTGTGTATGCATGTGTGTCTGTGTGTGCTAGTGTGTATTTCCATGTGTGTGTGTGCATGTGTGTGTGTGTTTGTATATGTGTGTGTCGTGTGTTTTGTGTGTCCATGTGTGTGTCTGTGTATCTGTATGCGTCTGTGTGTATGTCATGTGTGTGTCTGTGTGTGTGTTAGTGTGTGTGTGTGTGTGTGTGTGTTTTTTTTGTATGTGTCTGTGTATGGCATGTGTGTGTCTGTGTGCGTTTGTGTGTGTGTGTGTGTTAGTGTGTCTGTGTGTGTGTGTTTGTATGCATCTGTGTGTATGCATGTGTGTCTGTGTGTGCCTGTATGTGCATGTGTGTGCTAGTGTGTATTTCATGCATGTGTGTCTGCATGTGTGTCTGTGTGTGCTAGTGTGTATTTCCATGTGGTGTGTGTACGTGTGTGTGTGTGTGTTTGTCATATGTGTGTCGTGTGTTTTGTGTGTCCATGTGTGTGTCTGTGTATCTGTGTGTGTGTGTTTGTATGCGTCAGTGTGTATGTCATGTGTGTGTCTGTGTGCGTTTGTGTGTGTGTGTGCGTTTGTGTGTCTGTGTGTATATGTCATGTGTCTGTGTGTGCTGTGTGAGTGTGTGCGCGTTAGTGTGTCTGTGTGCGTGTTTGTATGCATCTGTGTGTACAGTGTATGTCATGTGTGTGCGTTTGTGTGTGTGTGTGTGTTAGTGTGTCTGTGTGTGCATTTGTGTGTCTGTGTGTGTATGTCATGTGTCTGTGTGCCTGTGTGTGTGTGTTTGTATGTGTGCATTAGTGTGTCTGTGTGTGCATTTGTGTGTCTGTGTGTGTGTGCGTTAGTGTGTCTGTGTGTGTGTGTGTGCGTTAGTGTGTCTGTGTGTGCATTTGTGTGTGTATGTCATGTGTGTGTGTGTGCCTGTGCGTGTGCATGTGTGTGTTTGGTACACAAATTGAAATGCAGTCTGTGTGTGCATTTGTGTGTCTGTGTGTGTATGTCATGTGTGTGTGTGTTAGTGTGTCTGTGTGTGCGTGTGTGTGTTTGTCATAATGTGTGTCGTGTGTTTTGTGTGTCCATGTGTCTGTGTATCTGTGTGTGTTTGTATGCGTCTGTGTGTATGTCATGTGTGTGTCTGTGCGTTTGTGTGTGTGTGCGTTAGTGTGTCTGTGTGTGTGTATGTGTATATGTCATGTGTGCATGTGTGTGTTTGTGTGTGTGTGCGTTAGTGTGTCTGTGTGTGTGTTTGAATGCGTCTGTGTGTATGTAGTGTGTCTGTGTGTGCTAGTGTGTATTTCATGCATGTGTGTGTGCATGTGTGTCTGTGTGCTAGTGTGTATTTCCATGTGTGTGTGTGTGTGTGTGCGTGTGTGTGTATTTGTCATATGTGTGTCGTGTTTTTTGTGTGTCCATGTGTGTGTCTGTGTATCTGTGTGCGTGTGTTTGTATGCGTCTGTGTGTATGTCATGTGTGTGTCTGTGTGCGTTAGTGTGTGTGTGTGTGCGTTAGTGTGTATGTGTGCGTTAGTGTGTGTGTGTTTGTATGCATCTGTGTGTATGTCATGTGTGTGTGTCTGTGTGCGTTTGTGTGTGTGTGTTAGTGTGTCTGTGTGTGCATTTGTGTGTCTGTGTGTGCCTGTGTGTGTGTGTGTCTGTGTGAGTGTGTGTGTGTGCGTTAGTGTGCCTGTGTGTGTTTGTATGCGTCTGTGTGTATGTCATGTGTGTATGTGTGTGTGCGTTAGTGTGTCTGTGTGTGTATGTGTGTGTGCGTTAGTGTGTCTGTGTGTGCATTTGTGTGTCTGTGTGTGTATGTCATGTGTTAGTGTGTCTGTGTGTGCATTTGTGTGTCTGTGTGTATGTCATGTGTGTGTGTGTGTGTGCCTGTGCATGTGTGTTTTATGCAAGCTTGGTACAAAAATTGAAATGCAATCAGCTGAATTGAATAGAATACATGTACTTGTGCATGTGACAATGTGAGTGAGAGTGTTTGTACTATCATCAGACAGGTGTATTGTTTGCCACATGTATAACTGGTGTGTGCAAGTACGCTGTACAGGAGTGTGTGTGTGTGTGTGTGTGTGTGTGTGTGTGTGTGTGTGTGTGGTGTGTGTGTGTGTGTGTGTGTGTGTGTGTGTGTGTGTGTGTGTGTGTGTGTGTGTGTGTGTGTGTGTGTGTGTGTGTGTGTGTGTGTGTGTGTGGTGTGTATAAGAAAATATGCCATACGATAGTGTACAGGGCCATGTACGCAACAATGCAAGTGTGTGCACAAGTGTGAGCCAGCATGAGTTCATGTACTATGTGTGAGCTGAAAGTTGTGTGAAAATCGTAGCCGAGTGGGCGTGGCAGATATAAGACGATGATTTTAGCAAGATGATGGCAAATAGGAAAGCTTTATTAAACGACTAGAGGATGATGTGAGTGCTAGCAAATAGCCTTACGCGTGCCGTTTTGAATACTGCCGGCGACGTGGGAGGCGCAAGGTTATATTCACTTGGGGTCCGTTAATTTGGTACGATCGTCTGGAACTGAGCAGCGTTCTTCTTCTTTTAACTTTCCCGCATAAACTCACTGCCTGAGTGAGACAAAAACAGTTGGGAACGGCTAGCTTAGTTTAAGGGAGAAATGGGCGGAACAAAGAAGTTATCAAAATTTATTGTGGATTGGGAGAATGGAACACGGGTTGCATGCAAAAATGGTGCAATCGAGCGGGAAATGTGCATTAACTTTGCACAGCTGTATCTCCGTGACGGATAAAGTAAAAATTAACGAACTGAACACATCAATAGCAACAGGACCCCTGTATGTACATACGGAATTTGAAGCGATTTAAACTCTCCTAGCTGAAGATGTGACGGTTTTGAACCCCATGGGGTATCGGACTTCGTAGCATCAGCAAGGAACTAGTGCAAGGCCCAAAAATACGTTTCTCCGTAGTGAAATGGTGTAGTATGAAGTGTTGAAAATAGAAAGTCGATAGCGTTAACCGTTGGGAAGTTATAGCGATTCACCCGCGATGCATTTTTATAACATTTTATAATATATCCGTGGGGCAATTTTCGCGGAAACTGTCCCATATGACATATTCTTATGCACAACACTCACGAATACAGTGGCACACAATAAACCAGTCTGATGATGATGACACACTCTCACACCACATGCACGTGCATTCTACCATTCAACTGTGTGCATTTTTGAGGGGATTTATGTACTGAATATCTGTACTCTCTTAGTTTAATCCTTGGCATTGTCGCCTGTAGAGTAATAAGCTTTACGATTTATCGTATTGCTCATCTGCTCATCATTCTTTAAACCCCCCCCCCCCCCCTCCCTCTCCCACTCAGCTATGTGGCATCTGTACCACTTCACTGTAACTTTTGTCTCCTTTTTGCCCACACAATTTTCAGCTCACACAGAGTACATGAATGCACCCTAAGGCAGAGTTTAGGTAGAGGTGTAGTCAAGTTTAATGCTCATGACCAGTCTATGTCATATTATTACTAAGCTTTCTTTGGGTAATAGGTACAGTACACGTCCGCTGCTAAGGCTGAGATGTAAGCATATGTTTCTACAGATGCATTCAATGAATGATCCTAACCAATCCTAAGCTTGGCATTAGTGCCCAATGCAGGGTGTCTTACCCCTAAAACCCTTATCCAATCAAAATGGTTGTTGATATGTTCGCAGGTTCACATCCATATAAAAGTAATTTCAGGTGTGCAGCACTCCCCTCATAGCCTTGACTACGGCTCAGTTGACCAACTCCTTCCCCTATTAGATGACGGGTGGTTGCTAGTTGGCCAGGTGGCTACGAAGGGCAGCACCAGGCAACAGGTCTCAGTTCTCAGCTCCTGGATGGAAGCCTGGAACATATTGCATTCAGATTGCACCCTAACTGCTCATGAGCTGGTGAAGTACCAACACATCATCTCAGTGCCAGCTATTCGCACCCGATGGCGCAGCCTATACGTATGACTGCTCTTTTGGCAGGCTGCAGCTATGGACAAGCTGGATAACCTCCGTTGGGATGTGTTGAAGGAGGACGTGCTGGTGTGGTGTGTCACACATCAGCCCTTTCTCGTGTAGCAGTGGCCAAAGGATATATAGTAACACGTGTACAGACTGACTAAGAACACAAAAAGAGAGTATTTATACATACAAGTGCGCACACGATGTCACATGCAAATGTTCTGGCAAGTTCGAGCCCATCTGGCGCATGCGTGCACATGCGCAAAGAGATATTTGCATTACACTGCTCCCTCTCTTTTAGTGTTCCACGTAGGCTCCATAGCGATCCGGAGGGTGTCTGTTTCGTACTGGGTACCGTGGTTGAATGTTAATTTCTTGCGGTGGAGGGGGGGCAGCGTCCGTGGCTGGTTCTTCTGCCACTGGCTCGTCATCATAGCTGTCCAGCAGCTCTACATATTTTCCTGTTGGTTGACGATCAATTTGAGTCTCGGGCGTTGTAGGCGGTCTACTATTTTGTCGATCCTCAGCGGTAGAAGCTACACATGGTTTCAGCCTGTCGAAGTGAACAATTTGAGTTTTCTTTCGACCCTGAAGGCTTTTGATTTTGTAATTGCTTTCGCCCAGGCGTTCAACAACTTTCAGTGGCCCTTTCCAGGGGTGGTGTAGCTTCCTGGATCGTCCGCGAGGGACTGCTGGTGAATGAAGCCATACCAAATCACCGGGGCTGAACGGTTTCCCGTGGACTCTCTCATCGTATAGCGCCTTTTGTCTTTTATGTTCAGCTTGGCATTTTTCTCTCACTAGCTTGTATGCTTCTTGCAACCCCTCCTTCAACTTCTGCGCAAAACCTGCTGCGGTATCCGGCTCTGTCCGGTTAGTTCCATACATAAGATCGATCGGTAGTTTGACTTGGCGACCAAACATCAGAAAGAACGGGCTAAAACCTGTAGTGGAATGAATGCTCGAATTATACGCCAGGCAGAGCTTACGAATGTGGTGCTGCCAATCGGCCTGGTGGTTGTCAATTGTTGTGGCTAGCATGTCTAACAGAGTTCTATTAAAGCGCTCCACCATCCCGTTGCATTGGGGGTGGTATGGCGTAGTATGCGTTTTTCTGATCTGCAGAAGCACGCATATTTCTTTTACCAACTCTGACTCGAACTGACGTCCTTGATCACTGTGAAGTTGTTCGGGGGGAGAGAAACGGCAGAACATTTCATCTACAAGTTTTTTGGCTACAGTTGTGGCTTCTTGATTAGGTATTCCATACACTTCTACCCACCGAGTAAAGCAATCTGAGGCTACCAGAACATACTTGCAGCCATCCTCGGTCTCAGGAAGGGGTCCCATGATATCAACACACACTATTTGCATCGGATACCCAGCTCGTAATGATTGTAGGGGCGCCTTTCTTTTCGGAGCAGCTGTCTTCCTTGTTGTACAACGAATGCAGGTTCTGCACCAATCTTTGACTGCTTCGGTACATCCTGGCCAGTAAAAACGCTCTTTGAGTTTGTTTAGCATTTTTTCTTCACCAAGATGACCACCAATGGCGCCTTCATGAAGGTCCCGAAGGGTATCCACCTGCAACTTGGCGGGTAATACGAGCTGCAAGTAATCACGACACTTATCGATGCATTTTCTCCAAAGAACTCCGTTTTGGATGTTGAGAGAGCCCCAGTGCTGCATCAAGACGCGACTTTCCCAGCTCCATGACTTGGATACGTCTGCAGACGGTGTCTTGCGATCGAGCACTGCGCGGTAGACTGGTCCTATAGCTTCGTCTTGAAGTTGCAATTTACGCATCTCATTGGGAGTACACGTCTGGAACGGCGATAAGACCGCGCCAATACCTGTAATCACAGCATTGTCACCCTGACTTGTTTCAACGTTTTGATTCTCTCGACCACACTGACGGCAAGGAACTCTGGAGAGCGCGTCTGCGTTGCAATGGCGAGATCCTTGACGATGCACGACGGTAAAGTTGTACTCCTGAAGTTTCTCTAGCCAGCGTGCAAGTTGACCTTCAGGCTCTTTGAAGTTCCGGATCCAGACCAACGATCCGTGGTCTGTTCGAAGGGTGAACTCTCGTCCAAGAAGGTACTGTCGGAATTGCTGTACAAACGATACTACAGCTAATAGTTCTTTACGAGTGACACAGTACCTCTGTTCCGGTCTGCTTAGTGAACGGCTGGCGTAGGCAATGACACGTTCTGACCCTTCGTCGCTGATCTGGGATAGCACGGCACCAATCCCTGTGTCGCTCGCATCCGTATCGAGGATATAACGTCGGTTGTAATCTGGGTAGGCAAGAATTGGGGAGGAAACCAGGCATTTACGCAATTCGTCAAAGGCATTCTGACAGTGTATTGTCCAATCGAAGGGAACGTTTTTTTCCGTCAAACGATGCAGTGGTTTCGAGATAGACGCAAAATTTTTGACAAACCGCCTATAGTAGTTTGCCAGCCCTAAAAATTGTTGTACCTCCTTCTTACTTAGCGGGGTGGGCCATTTTGACACAGCGTCGGTTTTGCTCGGGTCTGTAGCGATTCCCTCAGCTGATACTATATGCCCCAAAAATGCAACCCGTTGTTGACACAGACTACACTTCGTTGGCTTCAGTTTGAGCCCTGCCCCCCTCAACTGGGCCAAAACCTTGCTAAGGTGGTGCAAATGATCCTTAAATGTACGACCCACAACAATAATATCATCAAAGTAAACCAAGCAACTCGACCATTTCAAACCACCCAATACCCTATCCATCAGTCGCTGGAATGTAGCTGGAGCGTTACATAAACCGAAGGGCATTACTTTAAATTGGTACAGACCTTCCGGTGTAGTAAAAGCTGTTTTCGGCTGATCTTCAGGGGCGACTTCGACTTGCCAGTAGCCGGTAGTAAGGTCCAGTGTGGAGAAAAATTTGGAGCCGGCCAGCGTGTCAAGTGTATCGTCCACTCGGGGTAGCGGATAGGCATCTTTCCTGGTAACCTCGTTGACCTTCCTATAGTCCACACAAAATCTTGTTGTCCCGTCTTTTTTCTTGACCAGTACTATCGGGGAGGACCATGGGCTATCAGAGTGTTCAATGGCATTCTTCTCCAACATATCTCGCAACATCTCCTTCAGTTCCTCCCTACGTGCGTGAGGGATCCGGCGGGGTGGGAGGTGCACTGGTTGGGCATTGCCAGTGTCAATGCGGTGTTGGAGCACTTTTGTATGACCTAGGTTCTTGGTGCTGAGTGAGAAAACATCTGCAAATTCCAACAACAACGAAAAAAGTTCTTCTTTTTCATCCTTATTAACATCATCCCCAACCCTCGATACCATTTCCCATAAGAGGCTTTGATCTTCCCGTGAAATGTTGAACTTTTCTGCAACAGTTGAGATTTCTATGACTGGGTCCTGTTCCAGCAGCTCCATATGAGCAATCTCCGTCCCTTTCTTCAATACAACGATTTCTTCTCGAGGGTTGACCACGCGCACAGGGACTGGTTTGGCGTTAGGGCACACCACTGCATGAGCAACCATTACTCCATGTCGAGCAGAGGTATTGCCAGTCACAACCCATGTACCCTTCGCGACTGGTGTTGCCAGATCAACCATAAGTTCTACCTCACTCGCTGCTGGAATGACAATTTTCTCTTTGACAATAAGTCCGATGGGATTCTGCTGCAGTGGACAACTCTGCATTTGAAGGGGAACGGAAATGTTTCTGGACGGAAAGGTGAGCCTCTTTGAACCACAATCAATAATACCATTATGGGCGTTTACAAAGTCCAACCCAAGAATTGCTTCTACCATTATATCATCAGTGACTACGCACATAACCTTAAATGGCATGCCGTTCAGAAAAATATCTACCTTTTTGCATCCACTAACTGACAATGGAGCGCCATTTACTCCGACAAGTCGTCTACCAGCCCATTGTTCAAGAACAAGTGTACAGTCACCTTTCACAATTTGTTCCCAGACGTCCCTTCGGACAAGCGACACTGCTGCACCCGTGTCTATCACAAAGTCTACACCAACAGCCCCAATAACTCCCCTTATGCGGTAACTTACTCCACTATTTACAGCGAGGGATGGTACGGTCAGCTTATCATCCTGAGCCTTTACAGGTCTTCTTCCCCCATGTGGCAGGCTCGTACCACTGAGGGACGGAAGTTTCCCTGACGCTGTTCTGAGTATCGGCCCCGACTGCAAAATCGTGCGACATGGCCTTTCTTCCCGCAACTCCAACAAACGATTGTCCTACGCTTCCCATCGTCATTCTCCCTGGTAGGCTTACTTGCCCCACGTGTTCCTAACCGCTCTTTTTCTCCTATGAGCACCTCCACTCGCTGCAGTCTCTCGCACAGTGATTTCATGGTGGCTGTTAACGAGTCGCGCCCGTCTTGCGAAGTGACCGCTGAGACTGGTTCCGCTGGTACGGTATGGTGCGTCTCTGGCTCTTGTTCCTGTGAGGACACAGCGTTAACACGTGACGGTTTACCTGTGCTTCGCAAGTATGACTCCAGTTCAATTACAGCCGCAGCCGCTTCTTCGACGTTTCGCGGTCGTTTCTGTTTAACGCTGAAGGCGACTTGGGAGTTTTCAATTTGCTCTAGAAACTGGTTCAGCGCCAGTCGCTCGCGCGCGTTCTCTGCTAGTTCGGGATACGCTTTATCTGCAAGCACTCGCACCGCGTCACCAAAAGCAGCCCAGTCCTCGTCCCTACGCTTTGTTCTTGCGTTCAGCTCCACCATGTACAGCTGTCTTTTGCTGTCGGGATTGAAACGACGCTGTAATGCTTCTACGCACGTACCATAGTCCGCTTTAACGTCGTCTGGCAGCCTTCTGAAAGCCGTTTGAGCTTTCCCCGTTAGGCGCACCCGGAGCCATTTCAGCCTGTCTTCTCCACTGACCCATTTGTTAACGGCGGCTACACTTTCGAAATGGTCCATCCATTCCAACCAACCAGTGGTCTCGCCGTCAAAGGGTTCCGGCAACAGTAGCGGTTTCGCCATTCCGCTAAGCCGACTACGCCAATGTAGCAGTGGCCAAAGGATATATAGTAACACGTGTACAGACTGACTAAGAACACAAAAAGAGAGTATTTATACATACAAGTGCGCACACGATGTCACATGCAAATGTTCTGGCAAGTTCGAGCCCATCTGGCGCATGCGTGCACATGCGCAAAGAGATATTTGCATTACACTCGCACTGCAACAGCCAGTTCCAAGCAGGCTCACCACCACACCAGCAGGAACTACTCCACCATCTGGTGCACATGGAGCGAGCCACCCACAATGCAGGCCAGGATATTTGCCAGTGTTTTAACTTTGGCAGGCTGTGGTGGAGAACACTCCGCCAAGGCCTGGCGATGTGCGATGCAGGTGGTGTGGACTGGTGAGGAGATGAAGGTGGACGTAGATGTAACTTGAGGTGAGCACCATTGATTCTCTTAGTCACAATCTAATGTCACAAGAGAGTAAAAGCCTTTACCAAGGTCATGAGTTATCAGGCTTGGGCTCAGCCATTTGGGATCCATTTTCCTTCTGTGTTTACGCCTCCTGAAATCCTTGTGAAGCACCTCCATGCCCACCAGTGGAATAAACATAATAAAACGTGTGAAATTGATTTGTATGCATACTTGCACAAATGAGAAATTTGCATGGATTGGCATGCTTTCGGTCATATGCAGCTTTTTGCTTTTTCTGTGCAATTGATATGTTTTTCTCCACCCTCTCAAGTATCTCCTGCCTTTGCTTATTGAGACCACCTAAAAAATCAAAAGGTTTGTGATCACATATACCAAAATGTATACAAGATATAGTTTTGCATAGAAAATACACATCACCATTATGCTTACCGGCACAACACTTTCTGAAGACTTTGTGTAATTGCTCAACAATTGGCTTCCTGGATCCAAATATGTCAGCTCAATAGGAATGACAGCCTTTCTGCCAAACATCAGGTTTGTGTGTAATGATGACTCGTGATGACTTGTATTGTATGCAAACACACATGCGTCAATCTTTCCTTGAACTGACATATTTCACGATTATATTTTACAATGTTTGGTTCCACCTTTCATCTAACCCATTAGCCTGACAAGCCAATGTAAGAATAATCAGTATCAAACTCATGCACTGTATACACATTACCTGTGGATGGTACAGTGTGGTAAAATGATGCTTAATTCCTAAATATCTTCATCATCTCTCTGTCAAGATCGCTTTTGAATTCCCCTCCTTGGTCACTTGTCAGTAACCTGGGAAACCCATACGCATGAAAATCGGCCAACAAGGACAAAGAAGTACTTCATCAGTTTGGATATGATACTCTTGCACTATGAAAATCAGCTAAATCACTCATACATGTACCTTCAGAAGTGATTTTGCAACTCCTGGAGCCTCTTTTGTTGGAAGCGGGACTGCGTCCTCCCACTTGGTGAAATAATCACTCAGGGCTAATATGTACCTATTTCCATGAACTGATTCAGGTGTTACAGGACCCACAAAATCTATTCTAACATGAAACCAAGGTGAATGTACAGGTACAGGGTGGAGTTCAGGTGGTGGTTGTCAACTTTGAATTGACACGCTGGCACTGATCACATGTGGAGATCTGTATAAGTACGAATAAATTAGAATGGAATGCTTATATGGAATTACAAAACTCTTTGCATCTTCAGTCATGCCTTTCCAAGCAAATCTCTCCGTGATTCGGGCTAATGTTTATTTCAAACCCATGTGTCCTGATGTAACATCGACGTGACTGGATAACACTATTTTTGTTCTTTCCTACTTTTGAGTACACGATCAAGGAGGTGGGCGTATTAAAAAATATTTGGAACCCCGCCTTGGCCTATTAGTGCTGAATCGATTGTGACTGAATCGAATTTCCTGTTATGTTTTGATCTACAAATGCCATGCAGGTACATGTATGCGAAATTTCAGTTTCTGTATTCCCTCGTTCCATTCATTTCATTTGCCCCTCCTATTTTTGACCATTCGCATGCAGGGGCGGATCCATGCAGGATTTTAGAAAAGGGGGAGTTGTAAAATAATATTCATTAAAGGGAGGAGGGTGCGAAAGGGGTAACCCTCCCGCCCAGCTAGTGGGTCTTAGGGAGCGCTGTAAGCTCCCCCAGCGGGGTCTGGTGAGGAGCCCCAGCCGCCAACGCATATCATGCGCAAACCACTACATAAAACTGCGTAGTATTTATCAAATTACGATTACAAGAATTGCTAGATCTATGTACTACAATCGTCAAATAAGGATGTTTGAAACAGTTTTCTGGGATGGGCCTGCACGAATTCCTTGCAAATTTCATCAGCAGGTAGTCTTTCTTTATAGTGCATGATAATCAAAGCCTGATCAGAAAAGCGTTCTTCTGTCATAACCGATCTAGCGTATGCCTTGATCCTTCTCATTAAGGAGAAGGATCGTTCTGCTTTGTCTAATCAATTAGACAAACCTCTTCAAAAACGTCATGATACTGCCTTGCTGTGAGTTTGCTCGCCAGCAAAGAAAGGCCTCTCCTGTTACCAAGAACTGCAATTGATGGGTGCTCATTTAAGCGCATCTGCTCTTCGCTGACTCTGCATGCATGCACGTGCATGCATGCTGGCTAAATGTATTATTTGCCCGATGCATGCCAAGCGCATGCGCGCCGCACATTCAGCACTGTCCGAGCAGTTGGCAATTAATCAGATATGCAGCAGGTCATCAGTGACATCAGCACGCACAAGTTCGCCAGTAACATAGCCGTAGGAGGACCGGGGGAAGACGTCTTCTGCTTTTTAGGTCGCACGGAACAAAACGTCAACGTTCTTCCGTACCGACGGCGTGATTCGCTGCCTCACTTGCTTCAAGTATGACGAGACCAGCATATCTGTAGGGCAACGTGTGTGCGATTCACATCCAGCAACCTCTAGTTTCCATTCGGACGAACAGGTCCGCACAGTTTACTTATACTCCAACTCCATGAACGGCGGCCGGTTCGCGGGAATCAGAGTGGTTACTGACAGGCAGGAATGCGAGGCGTACGCGGGCAATTACACACCCAGAGCGGAAGACCAAGTCGAAGTCGCGGTTGGAACAGGGAAATGGAACGGAATATTTGGACGATCGGCAGTGGACATCGACAGTTTTGGCGCAGCCATGTTGAATTATTAACCTTCCGCAGAAGCAAGGGTGTAAATATATTTTGCCACACAATGCACTCGTCATTGCTGCCATATAATATTTCTGTGCATGTTAATCGCTGATAATGATGACTACATCTGTCATCGACACGGCGAAACATGCATGTAGTCTCGTATCCAGACCCATAAATAAGGGCCTGGCCAATCTGTCGAGTTGTTCTGGTGCACCGGAATGTTGGCGCTCCAATCGATTTTCTGACGTATACTCTATGGTTAAAATTCCAAGAAATGTATGGAAAGTTGAACTTGTCCCTGGTTCGATCCAACTCTAAGGCCACTCAGGCAAGAGGCTGGTTGTATGAGGGTCCTGTAGACCAAGTGTATTTTATTGCAGACGTGTAATGTATTTGTATTTCGAATAAGCATATGGAATGTTGAATTACGCCACTGCGTCCGTCGGTCAATTCCAACTTCTGATTGGAGCGCCAACATTTAGACGTTTGATTGGAGTTACCTCTTGTACAATATGGTGGCAAGTTTTACTCGTTTAAATATTGCTTTGGTGAAAAAACGCTGGCATTCAATGTCACGTATGTATGGGCCATGGATTCCATCAGGAGTATAGTATTCAAGAATTGGTCTGACATAGTATATAAAGACTCGGCAAAGAGTAGAGATATCAAGCGTGCGAAGAAGACCTTTAATCAAAGGAGACCACCTTTGGAAAGCCTTTGCAGCGCAATACAAGCTGGGTTTAAAGTCAGCTGAGATATGAACACCCAGGTCACAAATAACGTAAACTCTGTTTAACAGCGCTAGGACACCACTAAAGAGTAAGAAATGTTGGCAGAGTCATGCCCAAAGGATATTGCTCTGCATTTTTGAAAAGCGCTGCCAGATTTGCAACCACGTACAAAAATTTGACAACGCTAGGGATAAAGGTGAAAGTGGATCAGAAGACTGAGCAACATAGAGTTTTGTATCATCCGCAAATATTGCTGGTGGTACCAAGCAATTAAGAAAAAAATGCATCCTAGACGGTTACGCATGCGCTACGTGTCTCAAGAACTGAATTCTATTCGTAAATCTCTAACAATGATTGTATTGTATCGAAAGGTGATGGTTAGGAACATCTTGATTTGGCACTTTATTCATAGCACCATGCAGCCGCTATACGAGAGTCAGAACGTCACTCAGTTTTATAATATAGTGGCGGATCCGGGGGGGGGGGGGGGGGGTTTCGGGAGATTGCAACCCCCTCCCCCCCCCCCCCTCCCCACCCTACAAACCCGCAATATATTCAATTAAGAATTATTCCAAAGTAAAGATGGCTGAAATTCGTAATGCAACTGCAGCTGTATTGGCCATTCCTTGTCATTGTATACACGTTCATTTTTTTCGGCACTTCACTAGCTCATCATGTAATGCATGCACAGTAGTGACGCAGCACACCACATTGTGCACGCAGCTAAAAATACAAAACCTGACCATATACGGTATACACAAAAGGCAAAGAAAGGCCACACTAAGCAGTATGGTAAGAATAAGGTGTTTTGAGTAGGGGGGGGGGGGGGGTCTTACATGTAGGTATGACTTTGGTTTTTACCCCTCTCAGAATATGGAGGGAATTAAGAAACATAGGAGAACTTAAATTTTTATACTAAGAGTAACCCCCTGTACATTACCCTTGAAGTTTTACAAAATACAAATGTATACATTGTGTATAATATAATCTCCACTCATAACACCATTTGTATGTGTACAACTAATAGTAATATTCTGCCTTCAATTTACATCTTTCATTAATTTATAGGCATTAGCAGGAGTGCATGCAGTATCAGATTATGTAATGGAAGAAACACAGAAGTACAAGGATAGTCATTCATAGCACTCCTAATAATGCAGCATCACTTTAAGAAATAGAGCTCTAGAAAGCATCTTACAATGCATGCCAATTGGTTGGTCACATGCTGAAGCTTGTCTAGAAAAGATGCAACATCATCAAAGTGATAAAGTGTAACTGCACACGTCAGTGGCAAACAATTAAACCGCATAGCTTTCAAGCTAACAGACATGTTTTCTTAGGGGTTATATGCGTGTCAAATTCCTTGGACTTGTTCCAGGGCTTATGATCAAAGTCATGGATTATCAATCGAGTGATGCAATCAAGAGCTTGTTCTGTTACACTACTAGCAGTCATTGTGGCATTCACAAGAAAATTTATATTTTGTCATGTCCAATTGCATGCTCAAGCTGGGACCAATGCTTTACTATCACCCGATTGAACATAAGACATGGATGAACATTGCAAAACAGTTGATTAGGTACTTTCTCTGTGCCAAGCTCTTTAGCAACTAACAATTCAACATCTGCTGTTTGATCAGAAATGACGAAATCAATTATCACAAAAAGAACTTTTGCATCAACTCCACTAGCTTCCGATAGAATTTGCAAGGTTTTTAGCTTTAACTCCACAAGGTTAGGTTTAGACTCTGATGCAATGCTCATGGTAGGTAGAGCTCTATACTTACCATTAATAATAATACCTTGCACTGTGAATGAGCGGACTCCTTGTTTCTTAGAACCATCATTTGCATATGTTATTGTAGATTGGATACAACCTCCGTCACTATTTCATTCAGTGCCATGGCTTCAATGCACTTTCCAACTTTTCTTGTCAGGAGGAGTGTCTATATCACTTTCAGCTCCTTCATCGTGATATTTCCAATTTCGTCCAAACATATTTATTGCTGTCTCAAAAACTGCAGCTTCTGCTTGGTTCTGTGACATATGAATGCAACTGTTCAGTTTGTCCACCACCTCATAGTATTTGGTCTCACCTTTCGCATACTGCACCTAACATGTTGGTACTCTTCAGGCATTGAACTCAAAGCATTGCTATTCTTATCTTCCATCACCTTCTTTTCCTTTCTTGGGCTTTGAAATTCAACATCCTCTAGTGTGTATAGCTCATCCGCACTATCACTAGTGTCTTCAGTAGTTTCTTTCTTCTGGCACAGCCATTGGCTGTTCAGCATTTACAGAGTGCCACATCCTCTCTAGAGCAAATAAATCATTATTTCGCCTTGTCATTGTTTTGGTCCATCGAGTGTCGACATGGTCTTGACAATACATTTTTCTCTCACCTCTTTGGTCTTCCAAAAACCTTCTTCTTTGACAAGCATTTTTACAAAAAATGTCAAACATTACTGCACTATCTTTATTGAAGGCTACGACTTTGGCATCATAACTTTCTGCTGTCCCTAGTCTGAAGCAATTTCAAAAATCCTCATACAGTTTGATAATGTGCTTTTTTATGTTCTTTGTTGAAATTGTATAGAGATTACAAAAGATCAAATGCTCCTGCAATACTGACGCCAACATATCGGCTGCCACTTCTTGACCATTGAGATTGTCCCGCGCGTACGAAGAAGATGATACATAACTTCAATTTCAGGCCTTTTTTGGTGGCAAAACAGTAGTCCACACGTCCAAGGCATGTTCACCCTCTAGACCTTGTTCCTATAAACATGCCATCTTCTGTTTCATTAATTCGCGGCAAAACTGTATACACGTGCGAACTTCAAGAGGTATGTACAGGGGAGGTTGTGAGGGGTTAAAATATATATTCACATTCAATATGACCCAGTAGGCCAGTACATATTTTTTTAAAAGTGTCATAAAGCCCCCCTCCTCCCCCCCCCTCCCCATTTTGAGGTAGTTACACACCAAAGGGTTAGCCAATTCCCGAACCGGTATCGGACAGATTCTGTCTACCCGCATATCTTGTCGTTCTGGTGTCACATTCAGCGTTTGCAGATAATAGGAAGAGATGAAGACAGCTACAGTGTTGCAGCGGTCTACCAGTTTTAGGTGGACGTGAAATGCAGACCGCTGACCGTGATCAATTATAGAACAATCAAACAAATTGTGACTCGCGACCGTCGGTTCGATTGCGGTCTTTGCACGTGACATATGAAGTCCCTTTTATGGTGTCAACATGATCCTGTTACAAACAAGTGCGCTCTGATATCCTCTCAGACATGCGAGATAGCTGGGACCCGAGTAATGCTGTGTTCTTCATGCAGGCATCTGGCAGTACCAGAAATTGACCATTGAACAGTGATTGATCCGCTGGAATGGTGCATGGTCTGATAATGCTGCACAGTTCCCCATTGTACTTACAGGGCCAAAAAGCACCTAGGAATTCCTGCATCATGTGCTCCCCCTCTGAAACAGCAAAAACATAACTGACAAAAAAAGGTGGGCGTGCTACACGAGCGACTGCACAACACCATGTTCCTACATCATAATCGGCGATTAACTTTGTGTATTTACCGTATGGTTACAACGGTCAAGATTGTGAACATCTAGGCCTACTGGCGATAGACCGTGATCTATTGACTGTATATCAGATCGCGACAGCGGTCTTGATACAATACAAAATAACGGCGACCGAAGCTCGTGATCCAGCAATAAATCAATAAGACCGCGGACTGGGGTTGCGGCTATACAGTGAGAGGCATAGCGAAATACCATAGGATTGACTTCAGCATTGTCCCAGGACCTGCAAGGTAAACATATTGATATGAAATAGTCAATTGACCAAGTGTACACACATAATTGACCTATATACATGTAACCATGTACATAAACCAGTGCATATCAATGTTACCTCCATTTAAACACCATTGCGCTTCCAAAGTGTCCGCGCAGAAGGGAACTCCGACACAATACTTTCAGTCACAGATTTATAACTACTAAAGTGCCAATTCTGGTGCACCCATTTATATTGCACTGCGATACAGTTATGTGTTAAAGTACATCACTGATTCCATAGCAACATCGGCCAGCACTCTGTGCGGATAATATGAATTTGGTGCCAAGTTCGAATTCAGTGTAGTCCAGCTCCAGACCTGACGCTAGGGTGTGTAACCAATTTTCAGGTTATTGTAGGAATCGATTATTCGCGATTACCTATTCGGTCGACTATGCACTTACTAGAATAGCATGCAGGTTACCGATTGCAGAATTTTCTTTAGTCGAAATAACCGATTCTGTTTTTCTTAGTCGTGATTAGTCGATATTCGTTTCCTTCATATGCAAAAATCGGAAGCTAATCGATTACCGCTTTTTGTATGCCCTTTGCTTTTCCCGCCTGTACAAAGGCACACTAATGGATTAATTAATCGGTAAAAAGAAACATTGTGATGTACATGTAATCAACGTACTTAGTCGCACGTCTGTGAAGGTAACCATCAGTGTCCTCCCTCAAAATACGTGCAGTGGGCACGGCTATTTAAATACGTTCGCACTTTCTCTGCAGTATTGTACATGTGCATTAATCAAACACGCTACGTACTCTTTTGCACACGTGACAGGTGTCCAAATACTCGCTACACTGGCTCTTTTCCAGACGTTCGGCCATGACGTTCTTGTACATGTCTCGATTGGCGGCTTTGTCGTATGCGTGTAGCGGTGTTCCACCACGAGGTGGAACACCGCTACAAGCTGACAAACTATTCATTTTCGTTTTTATCTCAGTAAACTATAATCTTATTACTCAGTGCGTTGGTAGCGGGGGACCACGTGTTTTTCGGTGGAAAAAAATGCTTCAGTCACAATCCGCCGTCATTGAATTATGGGTTTGGCGTAATATTGGCATGCTAATCGTTCTTAGTCCCTGTGGATCCTATCTTTGTTGTTTTAATGATTTAAAGTTGGAATAAGTAACTGATAGGCAATAAAACAGGCTATACTTGTATTAGTCTTGAGTAACTGTGATGTATCGTGCCATTATTTAAAAAAAGGACAAACCTGGAAAAACCTATAGGTAATCGTTGGCAAATTAATAGTGCATTAATCGCCAAAATCGATTTAATGTTTCTAATAACCGATTTGCAAATTGCTGAAAATCGATTGGACTTTTTTTCATAGTCAAGATAATCGATTTAGATTTATAAAAAAGTTTACACACCCTACCTAACGCAACGTCTCCTCCATGATACATGCATGGTCGCAAGCATTGTATAGATACTGTTTACCTGTGACTGATGGAGTTTTCGTATTATTATATCAAACGCTTTTTTAAACAACGTTTTTGCGAGGGTACGTATGATACCTTTGAAAGATCATACTTCCCGTTATAAAATAGAACATGCAGGGTTTGTTGCCTGGGAACGTATTTCCGGGTTTGGTGACCTCGAACTGCACTGCTAGATGTTTTTACGTGGTCTTTTGAATCATAGAATCGTTGTAGCCTAGTGATTATCTGTGGAAGGTTAGACGAAAACTGATACATTGTCAAATTGATTCATGCATGTGACGCAATATACTGCTATTCCTATACCGATGTAGGTACGGGTATGTATTTTTCAAATTACATATTGTGCAACAACTTTCATATAGCCTGTCAGAGCAAATGAAATGAATTAAAATGATATGTGAAATGTCCATAAGTAATGACATAGTTATAGCGATTCAAACATTGGATTTTGCGGAAACGTTATCGCATAAAAAACTTGAGGTTTTTTATTCTCTTCGCTGTAGCAACTACAATCTATAATACAATCACACCAAAATTTTGTTACATGTCTTGCACACACATAAGATACTGTTATACATCGATTTCACTGATGCACAAATCATCAGTGATATAGTCAACTAAGAAATCATACAGAGTCATTGTAATATCATCTCCATCTTCCCGTTTTTCTAATAGGTAGCTGTTCCTTTATACATTTTTATATTTTTAGATAACTTTACTGCTACAATTTTACTTTGATACAACACATTTGCTTCATTAATAAACCATAAATGTTCGAAGTAGAGCCTATCAATCATCAAGTTGTAACACTTTGTATTTTCTTTTGTAGCTTTCTTCAATGACTGCTAATTTTTTCTGGCTTTTTTCCAATAGCCGTTTATCATTAAGTGCATTTCTAAAGTGATTATCAGCTAATCCAACAGTTTTCTCTGCAAACATATTATATGCAGGGGCAGAGAGCGTTTGACTTGCCATAGGTGATGGAATGTTGGCATTACTTCTCTTCAGAACACGCTCTGTATTTTAGTGATGTATTTCACGCCTTCTATGAGCAGACCTTATTTAAACCTTTGAAGTTATTTCATGCAAATGACCTGCGTTTTTTTATAATAAGTTTTTATTTGCCAACTGTTTCAAAGTGGTCTCTTTTGTTTCAACTCCTTTTTAGATTCTTTAAATGTGCACGCAAATATCTTTCAATAGTAACTTTTCTGCTGAAAGCTTAGGATTGTCATATTGCTTATTATATAACTGTTTGAAACTTTTGACTGAGCATTCGCTTACAATGAGTAATTCCTTTAGTTTCACTCTTTTGATTCCACATTCTTTGCAAGAAGTTCTTAATTTAGTCAATTGCAAAGGGGTTTGACATGCAGTACTTGGTAATTCATCAGGAGGGCACTCAAATGGTGTAGCAGGGGTTTGAATAGGAAATGGAAAATCCTTCTCTAATAGATGAACAATATCCTCCCAAACCCTTTCAAGATGCTCTTCATTACTTTTTATTTTCTCCATGAGCTTTTGTATTGATGGCTGTAAAGCATTAATATTCCCACATTCTCCTGCATGAATAAAAGCCACCATTGTGGCAGTTTCAACAATGCTTTGCTGCGCTATGTTGTTATATTGTGTGCACTACCATGCCATTTCTTATTGCTGAAACCTGTAGTAATAAGCCTCTTTAAATCTTCTGCAGTCTTCATCCTAATTTGGAAAGTCAACAAATTCATACACACCAACAAGATCGTTGCAGCAAATAGAGCACACTAACATGTTACATGCAGGGTTGTAAACACACTGGAAAGTACATGCGATAGTTCCGTTTTCACGGCAACGTCCGATGATCATATATTTCATTATTATAATTATACATCTGGGGACGAGTCATAACCTGGGGTATGGCCTGAAAAATATGGTATTTTCATATTATAGCAAAACTGCATTTATAGCTACTTCTGTTTTTGGTAGCTCGAAGATTATGGTAGTCTTTATTCTTTGCTGATGTACTCAAAATTAAGCAATGCTCTTCAAAGCCATTTTAGATGGGCAGTGCTAAACCACCTAATAAAGTTTGGCGTGGGCTGGCTTGATGAAATACACGTGTCATATCTAAACAAATAGGCTGTTGGATAACAGCTTGGGCATCAACCAAAGTTCGTGAGCATATACATTACAACCTCAGGAGTACGTACATCTGATCCATTTCCTGGTAGTTCGAAGCACAAAAATATCTAAAGGGTACATATTTACGCCAGAAATATTGAACAAACCGTTTCGAATAACCAGAGCTGTATCACAGCATAGACAATGTAAGGACATACCGATAAATCCCGAAACGGTCCAAAACAGCGATCAAACTAATACAAACCAGTCCTGAGTGACTCGAATATGATGTACCTGAACAGTTAGCAACCCGCGTCACAATTTTTACCTAAAATTGGATCACCAATTTTTCGGTACTCGTACATGAAATATGCCCATACCTACCATTGCCAATGGGTTAACACATGTCCTCTAGTACATCCATTTGCTTTATGGCTACTATACATGTATAGCGGTGGTAACCTCATCATTATAGCTCAATGCCTGGCAACCTGGCTTAGTTTAGTGATACATGACTATAACACTTGTAGGATTTGTAGGCCACACGAGACCAATGCCATACAATTTATTTTAAACCTGACCATGATTCCATGAGTACCAATGATAATAAATAACCTCAGTAGTCGGCTGGCTAATTGACAAAACCTATTCGGAAATATCCTCGATTTAGTTTTTTTAATATTTGATTTTAATATTTTAAAAAACATGGATTAGTTTTTTTTAAAATCGATATTCATTGTCTAGGGGAGGTTACTAATCCTACCCCATCATATGTCAATGTACTGCTTTGCCCAGCTCGGATAGACTCTGGTAACTTTGGTGCACCAACACAACACTACACCTAGAGTTTCTATCACTAGGTTGGCGGTAAAGTTGACCTCTATTATGCATGTTTGCTGGCACATGCACACACGCACACAGATGCATACATGCACACACACACACCTTATGGTGATTATGGAGAGTTCTCAACCACAAGTTTATGATCTTCAAATAACCTCATTAAGTGCAACACAATAGCATAATGGAAGACACAACACAAATAAGTTATGTCAAACTGTGATGCCTTATGAAACGTCAGGTAATGCATAATACAAAGGAGGTGTGAAAAGATGCATCCATTTTTTTCTGTACATAGGTGATGAAGATTTACAGTGACACTTTTCTTTGCAAGTTGTGCAATTGCTCCATGTAATTTAGTTCCTGGTGATGTATCATACTGCAAAGTACTGTGTGTGGTAGTTGTGCACATAATATAAGTAACACATAACACAGTACATTTGTCAAGTACGCCACTGCTCAGAAGCCCTTCAAGTGCCAAACATGCTTCATCAATTGCATCTTCATTGCTCACATAGTCATCATGGAAATATTACTTTGTTTGAACAGAAAAATGGCAATACCTTTTTTCTCTCCCTGTTCAATGTTAAGCACCCTGCATACACCACAACCAGGGTTAAAATGTTCAGCGATCCGGATACATCAACCCAACAGTCAGATTAGTAATAGCGTCAATGGCTGTTTGGTTTTGTGTTTGAAGTGAAGCATGTGCTGGTTTTGTTTGGTTTGAAATTAGAGACTGGATGATTGAACCTTTCTTGCCAAGAGAACGCCAATGGGATGGGGAGGTTGGCATCTCCATCATTGTGCAACTAAATTCTATCATTGGCTTTGGCCATTCACTATTTGCATTAGATGTATATAGCAACTTCCAGCACACCATTTCACAAGTGTAGGCAACGGCATAGAAACAAAATGCACGACAAACACATCGGGAGTAGATCCTTTAATTAGGTGGTTAGAGATCCAAAATAGCAGGGTGCAAGACAAGAAATGGATTAAGAAAGCCTGTATCAAATAATTTCCTTCCACTATGGCCATCCATCTCGTATTGTGTATGGTAAGCTAGGGTAAAGATGTTTTTCAGTGTCTTCTGGACAAAATCGAAAACAACGGTTACAATAAGAATATGTTGCCTGATCATGAACCTTTGTAACTAGTCCATCAACAATAGGAGGACGCATAGTTTCATATGTATAGGTTGCAAACATCCTAACAATTCAATAGCTTCCAACCACAGACCCAAAAGTCCTGGTGAAAACTTCACACATTCAGTGAGGAAATAAAAATGATGTCCAAATGCTGTCGATGAGAGGTTTACATGTATGTTCATCATGTTCAGCTCTGCTCACTTTGCTTTGCATTTTGTACAATAGGTCGTCCACTGATTGAGACTATTTGCCAGCACCATTTACACAAAAGCCTGAAAATATTAGAAAGCCACTGATTTAATAAAGTGTGTTTAATAATTGGGAAATATTTTGCTCCAAAAACTTTAACCTCTATTCAAATGAAAACACTTTATGAATTCATCAGCTGCAATACAGAGCATTAAGTCAGGTCAACATCTGTGACAAAGGTGATCTACATAATCAGCAGAAAGATATGGGAAAAATGATTTTGTCTGCGTAGTAAAAACAACATGCCCATACAACCATGCTGATGTGAGGTTTGAGGATTCCAAACTAGCTTGAAATGGAGTATTGCCGGTATATATTGCTACAAACCCTTCTTCTCAAAGACGCTCCACGAAGAATGTCAAGGAAAAGGGACTTAACATGCAGAGGCGATGAAATTATGCAAAAAATTGGGTACAGCTCTTTGACCTCTTGATGTACGTGAAATGTTGCTGTGTTATTTTGTGTACAATAGCTTCATGTGGCTCTCCCTTGCATGGCTGCCTTTGTATCCTTAAATTGGTGCTGATGAGTCTGAAAATACCATTGAGCTGTGGTACCCATACCGATCTTAGTCACGCAACCAGTCACAAATGCTTCCCTATTCTGAAGATTGGGAAAGAAACAAGTGATGAATTCATTTTAGTGCACAATGTATACACCATAATAAAGCAATTAAGTGATGGCATTTGTTACAATACACTAATAGGGGTAAAATTGAGAGCACAATTTTTTTTTGAACCATAAATTGCCTTAAGACTATTGGACCAAAATGTTAGGCCAACTAAGTAGCTTGTCATACGTGATGTGCAAACTTTCATCTACTAAATGTTTGAAATGAAAAGATGCTCAGGTATGTAAATAATTATGTAGGCGCAAGTTTGAATTATATTTTAACAAATCCATATGAATAGATAACAAACTTTAACTATGGTGGAAATAACAAGCGCAATTTGTCTTTGCATGGGCAATTTGTTCTGATTTTCTTGTTCTGAAATTGGAGGCAGTGTTATTTGAAGGCTATTGATTAAGAACTGAACCATTTAACTCTTTCACGGGCAACAGAGCAATATGCTGCGCAGGTGCTATACTAAAGCTACTTGTTTATCCAAACAGTTAACACTTTGTAGTTAACAACATATTGATCAGCTGTTTCCTAGTGTAAGAAAGCTATTGATTAAGAACTGAACCATCAGAACACTGCAATTAATTGTATGTGAAATGAAATTTAGTTTTGGTAATTTAGTTTTGTATTTTGGATAATAAAATTGGTGTAAGTGTAGGAATAATTCACGTGACTTGCTTCTAGTCCCTTATAGAGTCTGTGAAGATGTGTCGTTCAGTGATGCAGAACTGAATGCAGCTGCTGATGTCTTCACCAGAGGTCCTGTAGCTGTCTCCAAGCCTGCAAAGAAGGAACATCCAATGTGAGTCACGTGAACCCCGCCCTTGGTTTTGATTGGGTGGATTGTGTGCTTCACTTGTCATTTTGGTCCCAGACTTTGCATGAATGGAGAGCGAAACTTGTTGATAGCCAGTGCCCTTTCTTATGTTCCTCACCTTGGCCACATCTTAGGATGTGTCCTTAGGTACAGTGTATGTGCTCTGCTGTACTTGCACACGCATCACAATTTCTTTTTTTCATTGAGATGTGACCACACACACTGCATCTTCTCTGCGTGGATCTCCATACAATACTGTACCATAAAAAAACTCATGTCTAGATCACAGGTTTAAAAAGATCGTGACTCGTTCTGTGTGTTGCATATGTGTTCTCCTGTGTATGTTTGTGCTAGGAGTACCTTCATGACTACTAATTCCATGTACTCCCCCAGATCTGCATTCGTACAAATAGGCAATAAGGGTAATGGTGTTTCTTAATGTAATGATTACAAGTTTTTTCAAACAAACCTACAACATGACGCCCAACACTACGTTCCAACTGGAGTTTATCCAATGTGAGTCAGTTTAATGTAAGTTATGGTGTGTAGGAGAGGGGTAGCTGTATGTGTCGAGATGGCACTATGGAGCATGTCTTTTGTATTCTAGAAGAGGTGTGTCTTGCTGATGTGGTGTGGCTCTCTCTGTATCCAGTTCGATATAGAGGGGAGGGAGGAGGTGTGTGAGGGGAGAGAAGTAGGTGAGGAGGGAGGAGTGGTGGTGAGGGGCATGGGTTAATGATCCATGATCAGCAAGGTTATTGTTACCACAAATGCATGTTGTGGTGGTCAGGTTATGTTATGTTATATAAATCCTTAGCTTCTTTCTCTGTAATTATAGAACAGTTGTGCACGGACAAAATGGCTCAGGTTATTACTGTGAATGTTGACGGCAATGTTAGAGAGAACTTCCTGGTCAAAGTGTACAGAAATCGTTGACCTCCCTCCCCACACTGAATTCTGGCCGAAAATGGATGCAATAAGTTTGCATGCGTCAGATTTGTTTGATACAATGTGCTATATTTGTTCGATTCCCGTTCAATGGATACCAAAATGGTGAAACGGTAATGCTGGTTCATTGTTCTGCCATCGCAAGTACAACAACCAAATGATTTTCTCTTTATTGGGATCTCTAAAAGGTGACAAACTACCGCATTCAATACTTGATTGGTAATAATCATTATGCTGAGAGGAAAGATAACATTTCATAGCAGTCGATACAAAGTTCCCGAAAGACATGCTTAGTCGTGGGGAAAGATTGCAAGAGATTCATGATGCAATCCACCCCACATTGTGCTTCACTAAATTATATCAGTGAAATTAATTGTTCATTCTTCTGGTATTCTATAATATCCTTCATGTCCAGAAATTGCATAGATGTCTGTACAATATAACATTCATGTCAAGTATATGATAGTTTTTCAATATTATTATTTGTTTAAGTATATATAATACATCCTGCTTTCATCTTGTGAGTAGTCGTCCTATTAATCAATAACTATTAATAAGTTGTCAATTGAATGGGCGCGCCCATGTTAGTGTAAATTATTTGGTGCCGGTGTGTGTGCGTGTGGGAGGAGCATGTCGTCCTTGATTTCAATACTTTTTTTAATCGGCCGACGTATCTACCTGTTTCTCAACGACTGCGTAAGTTGCTTATATAGCTGTCCGTTGCTACATTTTAATACTAGTACCGTATCGCACTTGATATGCTCAATGCGTGCGCGGGAGCACGCACACTCACACCAGCGCGTTTGCACATACACATTCACACACACTCCAGCTCTATTGCCTGAGTGTAGTCTGTACAATTAGAAAGAATCTCTTTAGCTGATGCTATGATACCAACCGTATGGTCAGTGGGTGTGGTCTGTAGCGCTGGGCAAGAATGGGTATAATCTCTTTAGCTGCTGGTCAGTTGTAATGCCTGTAGGGGTGGTGTGCTTTGTGAGTGTGTGTGGGGTCAGCAACCTGAATGACAATATTAGACTATGATATGAAACTCACACAGCACTCCTCAATTATTCATGTGGGCGTGGCTTCGTCACGTGATTCATGTGTTGGTAATATTTATTCTGATCACCCTTCATTAGATGGTTAGTGGACTCTGAAACTCACAGAACCTTTTCAACATAAGTTTCATGTGAGTCACGTGTATTGAGTCAAATTGTACTTTCACTGTCGTTGATAACTTCGGGTGTGATGGTGATTAGACTCTGAAACTCACAAAGCCATTTGAACTCCCTCTTCTAATTAGGAGGGTGTGTTCATATGGGCGTGGTTCCGTTACATGAGTAATGTGTTTATTAATCAACTTAAGCCGACAAACAGTGCCCAGGAGGTGAGGTGTGCTATACAAGAGTGCAAGGGTTAAGCAACATTTACACAAAAAGTGCCTCCTGGTGTGGTCTACTATGCAAGTGTGAGGGGTTAAGCAACTTGAGTGACAAACAGTGCCGTGTAGGTGTGGTCTGCTTTGCTAGAGTGTTGAAGGCTTAGAAGATATGAGCAGACCTGGTACATGTAGTCTTCTTGTACATGTATAGGTGACTTAACAACATGTATACTTATCTAGATTTTGTTGTCATGATTGTCATATATGAACAAACCATGTTTCTGATCATAATGAGACTTGCAGCTGAATTTGGATAGCTCTGGCTAACATGGAGGGACCTCAAAACTACTGAGCCAAAATATAATGCCTGAGTGTGGCCACACAGAGGGATAACTAATGAGGCCCACATATAATGCCCTGTGGATAGGGCCAAACCTTTTAGGGTTAAGAACTGAACTGTAAAGTGCAGCCCCTTGGGTTTCACCAACACATAACTAATCATGAGCTGACATGTAGGGTCCCCTGGGTCTGGCAAACACAGAGGAACCTTATGGGTTTTATGTCATTTGTGAATGCTTCCAGTGAGCATAATTTAGTGCCCTGGAGATTACTGAGCACATGCACCCAAAAGACACACGAGGTACTGTACTGTACAACTTGCATCATGTTGCAACATGGAGGGAAGAGATGTAGCTGGGAAGTTGAGGGGAAGAGGAATATTAGAGGCCATTCAACTCCACTACAAATATTTACCACACTCATGTTCTACACCACTAGTCTGGTCCTGAAAATAGGAAGGAATTTCCTACCTTCCTTTTTCAGGGGTGTGGGTGCGTTTGGGACAACACCAAGGACTCCAACATTCCATCTGGCAATTCTATCTCCTCTATAATGACCTGAGTCCCAGGTGGGTGGAGCCTCTTCACTGTGTGTATGTTTGTGTGTGTGTGTGTGTGTGTTTGTGTGTGTGTGTGTGTGTGTGTGTGTGTGTGTGTGTGTGTGCAGTGTGGAGTATGGTGTGCCTATACATTCTGTACTATGAATGTGTGTTAATAACAAGTGATCACATGTGTGCTGTCTTTCAGATTACTGATAGCCATTGTGGTAATGACAGACAGGACTGTTAAGGCAGGGCTGATGCTCAGTGCAGAATGACAGACATACATTATGCAACCAGTTCTCCCTCCTAGAGTGTTGGTGTTCATTAAGAACAGCTTCCAGGGAGTGGTTCCAGCCATGTCTTTGCAAGACAACCACAAGAAGCTGATAGTGGCCATCACCAGAGAACTTCAGGGCTATGTGGCCTGTCTGGAAAAGCAAAGGTGTGTGGACTGCTTGCATGCCCAAATAAGGGAAATCTTGGGTAGATGAATAAACATTGTGGCCACTGTTTGTCTAAAAACATTGTTTATTTAGTGATCTTACACATAAGAGATAAGAAAAAAACAATGTATTCCTAATGCTGGTCTGTAGTCAGAGGCGCTGCACGTAAAATGGTATACGTGTGTAGCATGGCATGCATAGACACAATAAATGTCATATTGTATCGGATTGAGTCATCATGCATGACAGTAACAGAATGCACACATGTCAGGAAACATAATAGTAAGTACAGTGTCACTGTCATGTAGTGAATAGATGTAGAAGTTACAGCCTACCATCTCCTTACCTGTATATGGCTTTAATTCATGCTGAATCAGTACTTAATAGCAGGTGTGAGCTATGCAGGATCTCAGTGTACTCATACCACACTCATATTCTACACCACTAGTCTGGTCCTGAAAACAGGAAGGAATCCTCCCTCCCTTCCTACCTTCCTTTTTCAAGGGTGCGTTTGGGACAACACCAAGGACTCCAACATTCCATCTGGCAATTCTATCTCCTGTATAATGACCTGAGTCCCAGGTGGGTGGAGCCTCTTCATTGTGTGTGCTTTGGAGACATTATGCAACCAGTTCATCCCTACCTCTCTCCTCCCTCCTAGAGTGTTGGTGTTCATTAAGAACAGCTTCCAGGGAGTGGTTCCAGCCATGTCATGCAAGACAACACAAGAAGCTGATAGTGGCCACCACAGAGTACTTCAGGGGAAGCAAAGGTGTGGGCTGTATTCATGCCCAAATAAGGGCAATCTTGGGCAGTTGAAACAACATGTTTGTCTCAATCTGTGGTTTATTTAGTGACCTTATACATTAGAGAAGACTATTTGTCAAGGTCTGTTACAAAAAGGGGTAATTTTACATTTCAAGAACTGTGGAGAAGCTACACAAACTCATAATCATGATTGAATAAGTGGCGAAATGAGCACTACAACATTGGGCACGTGATTGGGCTACATAGGTCTGAAATGCAGTATGTATGTGTACAGTGGCAGTAGTCTACAGTTTGTTTTGCACAGTGTACTGTACTGAGCATCTAGTGATGTTGCTATGTTTCATACACCAGACAGACATGGTTTGTCACTTGAAGGCCCAAGGATGCAGTGGATGCTGAGGTGAAGATTTGAGGCAAAGTGTGGCTGAACCTTCCACTGTACTCTGCCAAGAACATTCAGTCATGATGTCATTAATTTATATTAGTATTAAATACAGTTTTTCACCCTCACCTCTTGCTCCGTCTCACCTCCTCCCTCCCTCCTCCCTTCCTCCCTCCCTACCCCACACCCCCCTCACCCACCCCTTGCTCCTTCCTCTCACCCACCTCCTCCCTCCCTTCATCTTCCCCTCCCTCCCTTCATCTCCCACTCCCTCCCTTCATCACCCCTCCCTCCCCTCGATCACCACCCCCAACCACCGCTCACCACCCCCTCCCTCCCCCACTCCATCACCCACCTCCTCCTTCCCTCACCCACCCCTCCTCCCTCTCTCATCCACCCCATCACCACTGTGCTGCCAATATTGACCACTTATTCTTTGGAATTAGTACTTTGGGTGACGTAAGCCATACACACCTTTGCTCACCTGTTTTGTACATGAGTCGTTGGTCAGAACCATATGCTCTAATGTTTGTCTATTCCTTGCTTGTGCAAGTGCAGTTGAACCTTGCAATTGCATTTTCTGTCAATATGTACTTCATTGTGACTTGTGTATCAGTTAAGAAAAATAATGAAAACCTCTATGACTTCAGGTCACCTTCTGCTACAGTGGCATTTGGTGGCCATATAGAAATGAAACGATTGTATCGAGTATTGTATAGTGGAAGGATTTTTCAGTTCCCTAGGCTTTTATTGTGTTTGTGCATTCATTTATTTACAGCTGGTTTTGACTTCATTTGTGTGGGGGAGGGAGAGGGGGAGAGGAGGTGGGTAGGGGAGGGAGAGGGGAGAGGAGGTGGGTAGGGGAGGGAGAGGGGGAGAGGAGGTGGGTAGGGAGGGAGGGGGGAGAGGAGGTGGGTAGGGGAGGGATGAGGGGGAGAGGACGGTGGGTAGGGGAGGGGAGAGGGGGAGAGGAGGTGGGTAGGGGAGGGAGAGGGGGAGAGGAGGTGGGTAGGGGAGGGAGAGGGGGAGAGGAGGTGGGGTAGGGGAGGGAGAGGGGGAGAGGAGGTGGGTAGGGGAGGGAGATGGGTGAGTGGAGGGAGATGGGTGAGGGGAGGGAGATGAGTGAGGGGAGGGAGATGGGTGAGGGGAGGGAGATGGGTGAGAGGAGGGAGATTTTTCTTTATGTTAGTCGGTACCATTAAGCAATCAGTAAAACACTTATGTTATTCCAGAACAGTAGTCCCAGGTTACCTAGGTGAGAGATAGGTTCTTCTTCTTCACAAATTGCAAGGCTAATTATAAGGCCATCTCCCACGCTATTGGGCATGCGCGTTGCAATGCATGTGGGAGTGGTATTATAATAAATATTTGTGAGCGTACCGGTAGGCTGAGTGTACAGCTAGCTTTAGAGGCATGGATCAAGTAAGTCACCACGGTTGATTTAATGTATATTTACGAGTCAAACAAATGTATTTACGCACAGAAAGGAACCACACGAACCCGGGCTGTAAATGATAGAGACACAGCCACCATACCGCCTAAAGCTAAAGGTCGTGTGGACGTAAAAGTAACGGATAAGGTAGGTGTGTTCTTCATTTGAGCATGCAAGTCTCGGTAGCGATCGAGCATCGTCGTGACAGTGATGTAAGAACCCTACAAATAAGGCAATCCTCGTGTGCCTAAGGCTAAGGTCGAGGCACACCCCACCAGGGCCCGGATTAACTGTTTCACTGCCTAGCACAAGGCCTTCGGGCATGCATGTCCATCACCCGTGACGCGAAACCCTCCACCCGATGCGTGGAAGAGTGCTGTTAGGTCCACGTGGTCTGGTACGGAACACCAGGCAGCCGTTAGTTGGCGTCGAACGTGTTAGTTGCATCTCTCCTCCCCAGGCACCGCGGGATTCATGTTCATTACGTCATTATTATGAGACCATAATTAACGACAATGCGGTATCGATTACATCATTAGTATTGGCATTGGATTACACCTGTCCTGTCCTTGTATTCCGTTATCGATATCTGTCATCGTAATGCCAAAATTTAGTACATGCTTGACCGGGTAACCCTGTAAATGGCATAGCCTTGTGTAGTGTCGTTAGTGTGCAGTGTGCAGTGTAACTCCATTCCCTCGTACCTGAACATGTAGCAATACATGCATTTTGCATCCAAAATAAGTCTACACAAACACTGCATAGTCACATACATGGGCATTGCAGGTCACATGATCACGCACATGGGCATTGCTAGAGACTGTGTAGTACTGTGTATTATCTCCTCCTCCCCTGACCCTCATATGTTGTAGGCTGTGTGTATTGTGTACAGACATGTGAGACATGTCACATGTTGGATTTGATCTACACTGTACTTATGAGGGACATTATTGTTCCACACATGCAGGCAGCAGCAACACAACTGCTCTTGGCTGTATGGGATGGAGACATAGCCACTGTGAGGAGACTAGTGACCGAGGGTCATGTGGACGTAAATGTAACGGATAAGGTAGGTGTGTCCAGTTTGTCTTGTTGCTAAACTCCAATGGAGGCTTCTGAATGGGCCAGGTACAGTAGGTCTTCTCCAGTCACTCCATGTAGCTTGTAACACACTTCAATGGAGGGGCTTTTCAACAGTATGAAAGTACATCAATGTATATAAATTGTCATCACAAAGGTCATACACTACAGGGTCATGCACAAACATGTGTACAATAGACACATGACATCATTAAAGATATTCTCTCTCCAGGTTGTCTTGCCTGAGAGTGTATCTGGTGATCCTACCATGTGATTAGGGAGCGTGTTAAGAGAGGGTATGGGAAGGGTGGGTGTGATGAGAGAGGGTTTGATGAGGGAGGATGATGGGAATTGAGGGTTTGGGGCGGTGTGTGTGTGTGTGAGGAGGTGGATGTGGGTGGGGGAGGGAGGTGTGGGTGTGAGGAGGTGGGTGTGGGTGTGGGGAGGTGAATGTGGGTGGGGGAGGGAGTTGTGGGTGTGAGGAGGCGGGTGTGGGTTTGGGAGGTGGATGTGGATGTGGAGGGAGGTGAGGGTGTTATGGTGTGATATGGGATGGTTGTGGGAGATGGGTACAGGTTATGGAGTATAGAAGTGTGGAAAGGGAGGGTGTGAGGAAGAGGGTTTGTTCACATACATGTTACATCTGTTGTGCACATCACTAACTCTATCATCCAAGTACTGTACACATGAAAGGTCAAATTTTAATCCGTCTTTGTTCTGGTCCTATGACACCTGTAACACACTTGAATGGAAGGACTTTTAAGCAGTAACAAAGTACAGTACATCAATATCTCCAGTCTTTGTCTTGGTGCCATGAAACTGCAACACACTTGAATGGAAGGACTTTTCAATGGAACCAAAGTACATCAATATCTATTATATCATCACAAATATCATATCATGCACTACAGACTGCTTAGAACTGATTATTCAAGTTATTTCTCATTCACAACATGGACAGACAGATGTCTGGTGATCAGTCACTGCATGATTGTACATCTGTCATATCTAATGTGTCAATCCTCACATATACTGGTTTTCAGATGCAGCAAATTGTATTGCAGGATGGTTGGAGTCGTTAAAACATGTGGTGTGGGTGTGGGAGGTGGGTGTGGGTGTGGGGAGGTGGGTGTGGGGTGTGGGAGGTGGGTGTGTGGGTGTGGCGGAGGTGGGTGTGGGGTGTGGGGAGGTGGGTGTGGGTGTGGGGAGGTGTTTGTGGTTGTGGGGAGGGGGTTTGGTTGTGGGGAGGTGGGTTGCTTGTGAGGAGGTGGGTGTGGGTGTGGGGAGGTAGGTGTGGGTATGGGGAGGTGGGTGTAGGGAAGTGGGTGTGAGTGTGGGAGGTGGGTGTGGGTGACCGGTGTGGGCATGGAGAATCCAATCCTGTACATGTACCAAAATTTACATACTTAGAGCCAGACTCTATCATTTCATCTTTGTTTGTCCAATCATTTATTATCTGTCATACTCTGTGTGGTTGCTAAACAAATTGGAGGGGTATGTGTGTGAGGAGGTGGGTGGGGGTAGGTGGGTGTGGTTAGGTGGGTGTGGGTGTGGGGAGGTGGGTGAGGAGGTGGGTGTGGGTGTGGGGGGGGAGGAAGGTGTGGGTAGGGGGAGGTGGGTGTAGGGAAGTGGGTGTGAGTGTGGGAGTGGGGGTGTGGGAGGTGGGTGCAGGGAGGTGGGTGTGGGTGACCGGTGTGGGCATGGAGAATCCAATCCTGTACATGTACAAAAATTTACATACTTAGAGCCAGACTCTATCATTTCATCTTTGTTTGTCCAATCAGTTATTTTCGGTCATACTCTGTGTGGTCTGCTAAACAAATTGGAAGGGTATGTGGGAGGGGAGGTGGGTGTAGGTGGGGTGTGGGGTGGGGAGGGGGTGGGGGGTGGGGAGGGGGGGTGGGGGGGGGGGGAGGGGTGGGATTGGGGAGGGGGGGTGGGTGGTTGTGGGGAGGGGTGTGGTGTGGGGAGTGGTGTGGTGTGGGGAGGTGGGTGTGTGGGTGTGGGGAGGTGGGTGTGGGTGTGGGTTTGGGGAGGTGGGTGTGGGAGGTGGGTGTGGGAGGTTGGTATGGGTGCGGGGAGGTGGGTGTGGGTGCGAGGAGGTGGTTTTGGTTATAGGTAGGTAGGTGTGGCTGTGTGGAGGTGGATGTGGGGTGGGTGTGGGCATGGCGAATCCAACTCCTGTACAAACTTTACATACTTAGAGCCAGACTCTATCATGTCATCTTTGTTTGTCCAATCAGTTATTTTCTGTCAGAGTCTGTGTGGTCTGCTAAACAATCGGAGGGTGTGGGGAAGTGATGAGTGTGGGTGTGGTGAGGTGGGTTTAGTTATAGGTAGGTAGGTGTGGCTGTGTGGAGGTGGGAAATGGGGGTGGGTGTGGGCAGCCATGGAGAATCCAACTCCTGATACAAAACTCAGTTATTTTCTGTCAGAGTCTGTGTGGTCTGCTAAACAAATTGGAGGGTGTGGGGGAGGGTGTGTCGCTGTGGTTGTGAGGAGGTGTAGGTGTGGTGAGGTGTGTGTGTTTGGGAGGTGGAGTGGGTGTTGGGAGTTGGGTGTGGAGAGGTGGGTGTGGTGAGATGGGTGTGGCGAGATGGGTGGTGGTGAGGTGGGTGTGGGGAGGTGGGTGTGTGGTGAGGTGGGTGTGGTGAGGTGTGGGTGTCGGGAGGTGGGTGTGAGTGTGGGAAGGTGGGTTTGGGTGTGGAGAGGTGGTGTGAGAGTGGGTGTGGGGAGTTAGGTGTGGGCGTGATGTGGGGAGGGTGTGGAGATGGGTTCAGGTTATGGAGCATGTGAAGATAGAGGGTGTGGAAATGTAGGGAGTGTACAAATGTAGGGAGTGTACAAGAGGTTAGTTCACATACCTTGATATGATACATCGATCATCCAAGTAGTATAGGTCAAATATAGAGGTCAGCGTCAGTAGGTTTTCTCCAGTCTTTGTCCTGGTCCCATGGCAGGACTTTTCAACACTACAAATAAACATCAATATCTATTATGCAATCACAAATGTTTATGCACTACAGAATGCATCACAAATCTTAGAATTGATTATTCCAGTTATTTCTCATTCACAACATGGGATGTCCACATAAAATCTACATGTGTACACTGTACGCTAGTAGCTTCTGATAAATACATACTTGTACCTCTGTTCGTGTACATGTACATGTGACCCAAGCCACACAGCATGCAGGGAGTGGTGTGTAAATTTACACATCACTACATGTGTATGACATCATAACCTGTAATCACTCTGTGTACATGCCATCCAACCACACAGCTTGTCTCAACAGAGTCTCATCGTGATTGTGTTGTAGTGATCTCACACATAATGGAGGCACCTCCTCCAGTGTTTCATCACATGCCACAATGACAGCATTGTTTTAAGTCTATCACTGGTCTCGCTGTCCTTTGTGTTTAACAGGTGCATTCCCATAGGACAACTGTTAGGGTGTGTAACCTCCCCTGCATTATGAAAATCGATTTTTCAGAATACTTTTAAAACAGTAATCGATTTTTCAGGTTTTTCTGCATCTAAAATCGATTTATGCATTCCTATAGGGCCACTGATTGTGTGTGTGCATGTGTTGAAGAGTGAATAAAGCATTCATGTGTTTTTTGCAAATAGCATCCTGTCAAAAGCATTCATGTGTTTTTTGCAAATAGCATCCTGTCATATACATGCAGGAGCACCAGAATGAATGAAGTAGAATACCCTCTGTGGGTAATGATGGGATTTGTATTGCAGGATGGTGCGACTCCTCTGGTCATTGCAAGTCAGAAAGGACATCTTGAAATAGTGAAGTCACTCATTGATGCAGGAACTAATGTCAATCATACTACAAAGGTAGTGAAAATAAAACACCATTATTTAGTGTCCTGAATTTTCACACGTGGGTTTCAGTTCAGTTCAATATACGACTATTGCTCCAGGTGTGTGTGGATCATGATGTACATGTAGAGTGGAATTGTTTTCTGTGTTTATGTATGTACAGTATGTGAGGCCTGGACTAAGGGCAAAGTGGGGCCCATACAGTTCTCATGGGTCTCCCCCACCTCCTCCCCTTACCCTCTTCATGATCAGTCCATCTACCCACCAGCTCTCCCATGAGTAGTACATGTACATTACAGGTGTGGAAGCATTGTTAAGCAAGTATGCATGTGGAAGTGAAAACGGTTATGGGAGAACATGTAACACTAAAGCTGTATTGTATGAACAGTTTAAGTGGGCATAGTTAGAGAAAGTGTCAACGGCATATAACATTTGAAGGTGGCCATTGACATTAACGAATAAACGATATACATGTATGCACTTGGATTAGTGAACACGAGACTTGTCAGCAGATTAGTTAATGCACCGATGTTATTGATCACCCCAACGCACCCCTGCCTGGACTTTCCAAGTACTCCCATGCACACACCTAGTTGTCTCTCCCACTCTTCAAATAGGACATCATAAAAATCTATACTGGTATCCACTTATAGATTCAGATTCAATATGCAACACTACTATGACTTGCAATGTGCTAAATAGTCAGCGCTTAAATGATTCAGAGCCAAATGAATCTACGAATGAAGCCATATATTTGTCGCACGGTCGTACCACTAAGCTGATTTGTGGTGTTTAAATTGACCGCTACTGTTTGTGCGTGGGGATGTGGGTGTAGGTGAGTGTGGGGAGGTGGGTGTAGGTGTGGGCATGGAGAATCCAACTCCTGTACAAAAATTTACATACATAGAGCCTGACTCTATCATGTCATCTTTGTTTGTCCAATCAGTTATTTCAGTCATAGTCTGTGTGCTCTGCTAAACAAATTGGATGGTGTAATGGAGGCACCTTCTCCATTGTTTCGTCACATGCCACAATGACAGCATTGTTTTAAGTCTATCACTGGTCTCGCTGTCCTTTGTTTTACAGGTGCATTCCCATAGGACAACTGTTAGGGTGTGTAACCTCCCCTGCATAATGAAAATCGATTTTTCAGAATACTTTTGAAACAGTAATCGATTTTTCAAGTTTTTTGTGCATCTGAAAATCGATTTATGCATTCCTATAGGGCCACTGATTGTGTGTGCATGTGTTGAAGAGTGAATAAAGCATTCATGTGTTTTTTGCAAATAGCATCCTGTCATATACATGCAGGAGCACCAGAATGAATGAAGTAGAATACCCTCTGTGGGTAATGATGGGATTGTATTGCAGGATGGTGCGACTCCTCTGGTCATTGCAAGTCAGAATGGACATCTTGAAATAGTGAAGTCACTCATTGATGCAGGAACTAATGTCAATCATACTACAAAGGTAGTGAAAATAAAACACCATTATTTAGTGTCCTGAATTTCACACGTGGGTTTCAGTTCAGTTCAATATACGACTATTGCTCCAGGTGTGTGTGGATCATGATGTACATGTAGAGTGGAATTGTTTCTGTGTTTATGTATGTACATGTACAGTATGTGTGGCCTGGACTAAGGGCAAAGTGGGGCCCATACAGTTCTCATGGGCCTCCCCACCTCCTCCCCTTACCCTCTTCATGATCAGTCCATCTACCCACCAGCTCTCCCATGAGTAGTACATGTACATTACAGGTGTGGAAGCATTGTTAAGCAAGTATGCATGTGGAAGTGAAAACGGTTATGGGGAGAACATGTAACACTAAAGCTGTATTGTATGAACAGTTTTAAGTGGGCATAGTTAGAGAAAGTGTCAACGGCATATAACATTTGAAGGTGGCCATTGACATTAACGAATAAACGATATACATGTATGCACTTGGATTAGGCAACACGAGACGTGTCAGGAGATTAGTTAATGCACCGATGTTATTGATCACCCCCAACGCACCCCTGCCTGGACTTTCCAAGTACTCCCATGCACACACCTAGTTGTCTCTCCCACTCTTCAAATAGGACAGCATAAAAAATCTATACTGGTATCCACATATAGATTCAGATTCAATTATGCAACACTACTATGACCTTGCAATGTGCTAAATAGTCAGCGCTTAAATGATTCAGAGCCAAATGAACATACGAATGAAGCCATATATTTGTCGCACGGTCGTACCACTAAGTTGATTTGTGGTGTTTAAATTGACCGCTACTGTTTGTGCGTGGGGATGTGGGTGTAGGTGGGTGTTGGGAGGTGGGTGTAGGTGTGGGCATGGAGAATCCAACTCCTGTACAAAAATTTACATACATAGAGCCTGACTCTATCATGTCATCTTTGTTTGTCCAATCAGTTATTTTCAGTCATAGTCTGTGTGCTCTGCTAAACAAATTGGATGGTGTAATGGAGGCACCTTCTCCATTGTTTCGTCACATGCCACAATGACAGCATTGTTTTAAGTCTATCACTGGTCTCGCTGTCCTTTGTTTTACAGGTGCATTCCCATAGGACAACTGTTAGGGTGTGTAACCTCCCCTGCATAATGAAAATCGATTTTTCAGAATACTTTTGAAACAGTAATCGATTTTTCAAGTTTTTGTGCATCTGAAAATCGATTTATGCATTCCTATAGGGCCACTGATTGTGTGTGTGCATGTGTGAAGAGTGAATAAAGCATTCATGTGTTTTTTGCAAATAGCATCCTGTCATATACATGCAGGAGCACCAGAATGAATGGAGTAGAATACCCTCTGGGGGTAATGATGGGATTTGTATTGCAGAATGGTGTGACTCCTCTGGTCGCTGCAAGTCACAATGGACATCTTGAAATAGTGAAGTCACTCATTGATGCAGGAACTAATGTCAATCATACTACAAAGGTAGTGAAAATAAAACACCATTATTTAGTGTCCTGAATTTTCACACATGGGTTTCAGTTCAGTTCAATATACGACTATTGCTCCAGGTGTGTGTGGATCATGATGTACATGTAGAGTGGAATTGTATTCTGTGTTTATGTATGTACAGTATGTGAGGCCTGGACTAAGGGCAAAGTGGGGCCCATACAGTTCTCATGGGCCTCCCCACCTCCTCCCCTTACCCTCTTCATGATCAGTCCATCTACCTACCAGCTCTCCCATGAGTAGTACATGTACATTACAGGTGTGGAAGCATTGTTAAGCAAGTATGCATGTGGAAGTGAAAACGGTTATGGGAGAACATGTAACACTAAAGCTGTATTGCATGAACAGTTTAAGTGGCATAGTTAGAGAAAGTGTCAACGGCATATAACATTTCAAGGTGGCCATTTACATTAACGAATAAACGATATACATGTATGCACTTGGATTAGGGAACACGAGACTTGTCAGGAGATTAGTTAATGCACCGATGTTATTGATCACCCCAACGCACCCCTGCCTGGACTTTCCAAGTACTCCCATGCACACACCTCTTCAAATAGGACATCATTAAAAAATCTATACTGGTATCCACTTATAGATTCAGATTCAATTATGCAACACTACTATGACTTGAAATGTGCTGAATAGTCAGCGCTTAAATGATACAGAGCCAAATGAACCTACGAATGAAGCCATATATTCGTCGCACGGTCGTACCACTAAGCCGATGTGTGGTGTTTAATTGGACCGCTACTGGATGTGCGTGGGGATGTGGGTGTAGGTGGGTGTGGGGTGGTATGGGTATAGGTGTGGGGATGTGGGTGTAGGTGGGTGTGGGGAGGTGGGTGTAGGTGTGGGCATGGAGAATCCAACTCCTGTACAAAAATTTACATACATAGAGCCTGACTCTATCATTTCATCTTTTATTTGTCCAATCAGTTATTTTCTGTCAGTCTGTGTGGTCTGCTAAACAAATTGGAGGGTGTGGGGAAGTGTGTGTGGGTGTGGGGAGGTGCGGGTGAGGAGGTGGGTGTGGGGGAGGTGGGTTGTGGGGAGGGGGATGTGGGGGGTGGGGGTGGGAGGTGGGTGGTGGGGAGTTGGGTGTGGGTATGGGGAGGCGTATGGGTGTGGGGAGGTGTGGTATGGGGGGTGGGTGTGGAGGTGGGTTTGGGTGTGCTGAGGTGAGTGTGGGGAGGTGAGTGTGGGGAGGTAGGTGTGGGTGTGGGCATAGAGAATCCAATTCCTGTACAAAAATTTACATACTTAGAGCCAGACTCTATCATTTAATCTTTGTTTGTCCAATCAGTTATTTTCGGTCATAGCTGTGTGGTCTGCTAAACAAATTGGAGGGTATGGGGATGTGGGTGTGGTTGTGAGGAGTTGTGTGTGTGGTGAGGTTGTTTGTGTGGGGAGGGTGTGTGTGAGGTGAATGTGGGGAGGTGGGTGTCGGGCGGTGGGTGTTGGGAGGTGGGTGTGGGGTGTGTGAGGTGTGTGTGGTGAGGGTGTGTGTGGGAGGTGAGTGTGGTGTGTGTGGGTGTGGGGAGGTGTGTGTGGGTGTGGGGAGGTGGGTGTGAGTGTGGGAAGGTGGGTTTGGGGTGTGGAGAGGTGGTGTGAGTGGGGTGTGGGGAAGTGGTGGGGTAGGGAGTTAGGTGTGGGTGTGATGTGGGCGGGTGTGGGAGATGGGTTCAGGTTATGGAGCATGTGAAGATAGAGGGTGTGGAAATGTAGGGAGTGTACAAGAGGTTAGTACACATACCTTGATATGTTACATTGATCATCCAAGTACTGTACACAGTATAGGGTCAAATATAGAGGTCAGCGTCAGCGACAGTAGGTTTTCTCCAGTCGTTGTCCTGGTTCCTGGCAGGGACTTTTCAAAACTTCAAATAAGCATCAATATCTATTATGTAATCACAAATGTCATGCACTACAGAATGCATCACAAATCTTAGAATTGATTGTTCCAGTAATGTCTCATTCACAACATGGGATGTCCACACAACATCTACATGACGCTAGTAGCTTCTGATAAATACATACTTGTACCTCTATTCGTGTACATGTACATGTGACCCAAGCCACACAGCATGCAGGGAGTGGTGTGGTAAATTTACACATCACTACATGTGTATGACATCATAGCCTGTAATCACTCTGTGTACATGCAATCCAAACCACACAGCATGTCTCAACATAGTCTCATCGTGATTGTGTTGTAGTGATCTCACACATAATGGAGGCACCTCCTCCAATGTTTCGTCACATGCCACAATGACAGCATTGTTTTAAGTCTATCACTGGTCTCCCTGTCCTTTGTTTTACAGATGCATTCCCATAGGACAACTGTTAGGGTGTGTAACCTCCCCTGCATAATGAAAATCTATTTTTCAGTATACTTTTAAAACACTAATCAATTTTTCAGGGTTTTGTGCATCTGAAAATCGATTTATGCATTCCTATAGGGCCACTGATTTTGTGTGTGCATGTGTTGAAGAGTGAATAAAGCATTCATGTGTTCTTTGCAAATAGCATCCTGTCATATACATGCAGGAGCACCAGAATGAATGAAGTAGAATTCCCTCTGGGGGTAATGATGGGATTTGTATTGCAGGATGGTTGGACTCCTCTGGTCATTGCAAGTCAGAATGGACATCTTGAATAGTGAAGTCACTCACTGAAGCAGGAGCTAATGTCAATCATACTACAAAGGTAGTGTAAATAAAACACCATTATTTAGGGTCCTACATTTTCACACATCGGTTTCAGTTCAGTTCAATAAATGACTTTTGCTCCAGGTTGTGAGTGGATCGTGATGTACATGTAGAGTGGAATTATACTCTGTGTGTCTGTATGTACAGTATGTGAGGCCTGGACTAAGGGCAAAGTGGGGCCCATACAGTTCTCATGGGCCTCCCCACCTCCTCCCCTTACCCTCTTCACGATCAGTCCATCTACCCACCAGCTCTCCCATGAGTAGTACATGTACATTACAGGTGTGGAAGCATTGTTAAGCAAGTATGCATGTGGAAGTGAAAACGGTTATGGGTGAACATGTAACACTAAAGCTGTATTGCATGAACAGTTTAAGTGGGCAAAGTTAGACAAAGTGTCAATGGCATATAACATTTCAAGGTGGCCATTTATATTAACGAATAAACGATATACATGTATGCACTTGGATTAGGCAACACGAGACGTGTCAGGAGATTAGTTAATGCACCGATGTTATTGATCACCCCAACGCACCCCTGCCTGGACTTTCCAAGTACTCCCATGCACACACCTAGTTGTCTCTCCCACTCTTCAAATAGGACATCATGGGCGACTCTTGAGTTTGCAGTACCGTTATCATAGTGTAGGTAATACTTGAACTGTTGTAGTGCACTTCTAACCAGGCTGGTCAATGATCGCCAAATGAATAGATTAGCGTATGTACACCATGGCTACCATTACACAGGACAGTGATTTCAGTGATATGTGTAAAATTAATTTTTTAATTTGTTCTGGTGATGCTGCTTGCCCCTTGTTTGACAATCATCATACTTCAGGAGGTCACATAAAACTATGTACACTTCTAGCAGCTCTGAGAGTGGGAAAGCTAAACCGCGTGTGGTGAATATTTGAGATACATTTGCATTGGCTGGGGTAGTATCCCTTTCTTTCTTATTCTCCTCCCTCCCTTCACATCTCTCTACCCTTCTTTAATTCACTGTGTTCTAACCTGCACATTGCTATACACGTGCATGGAGGTGGTTGTATGAATAGTGTATGTTTAACTATGTTTTGTTCCTTCAATCCTTACTAGAACAATAGAACAGCAGTGTATATGGCAAGTGTGAAGGGTCATCACGGTGTAGTACTGAGCTTATTGGGAGCAGGTGCTGACGTCAATATAGCAACATCTAATGTAAGTGATGTGATGTTTAACAATAACTTGCAATGTGCTAAATAGTCAGCGCTTAAATGATACAGAGCCAAATGAACCTACGAATGAAGCCATATATTCGTCACTCGGTCGTACCACTAAGCTGATGTGTGGTGTTTAATTTGACCGCTACTGTATGTGCGTGGGGATGTGGGTGTAGGTGGGTGTGGGGGTGGTATGGGTGTGGGTGTGGGGAGGTGGGTGTGGGGTGTGGGTGTGGGCATGGAGAATCCAACTCCTGTACAAAACTTTACATACTTAGTTCTCATGGGCCTCCCCACCTCCTCCCCTTACCCTCTTCATGTTCAGTCCATCTATCCAGCAGCTCTCCCATGAGTAGTACATGTACATTACAGGTGTGGAGCATTGTTAAGCAAGTATGCATGTGGAAGTGAAAACGGTTATGGGAGAACATGTAACACTAAAGCAGTATTGCATGAACAGTTTAAGTGGGCATAGTTAGACAAAGTGTCAACGGCATATAACATTTCAAGGTGGCCATTTACATTAACGAATAAACGATATACATGTATGCACTTGGATTAGGCAACACGAGACTTGTCAGGAGAGATTAGTTATGCACCGATGTTATTGATCACCCCAACGCACCCCTGCCTGGACTTTCCAAGTACTCCCATGCACACACCTAGTTGTCTCTCCCACTCTTCAAATAGGACATCATGGGTGACTCTTGAGTTCCTGTACATCCAACTCTTTTACAAATCTTTACATACTTAGAGCCAGACTCTATCATTTTCATCTTTTGTTTATCCAATCAGTTATTTTCGGTCATAGTCTGTGTGGTCTGCTAATCAAATTGGAAGGTGTGGGGAAGGTGTGTGGGTGTGGTTGTGAGGAGTTGTGGGTGTGGGGAGGTGCGTGTGAAGAGGTGGGTGTGGGGGAGGTGGGTGTGGGAGGTGGGTGTGGGGAGGTGGGTGTGGGGAGGTGGGTGTTGGGAGGTGGGTGTGGGGAGGTGGGTGTGGGTGTGGGGAGGTACGTGTGGGGAGGTAAGTGGGAGGTGGTGTGGGTGTGGACAGGTGGGTGTGGGGAAGTGGGTGTGGTGCGGGAAGGTGGGTGTGGGTTTGGAGAGGTGGCTGTGGTTATAGGTAGGAAGGTGTGGGGAGGTGGGTGTGGGTGTTGGCTTGGAGAATCCAACTTCTGTACAAAACTTACATACCTAGAGCCAGACTCTATCATTTCATCTTTGTTCGTCCAATCAGTTATTTTCGGTCATAGCTGTTGTGGTCTGGTAAACAAATTGGAGGGTGTGGGGAAGTGTGTGTGGGTGTGGTTGTGAGGAGTTGTGGGTGTGGTGAGATGTGTGTGGGGGGAGGTGAGTGTGAGGTGAATGTGGGGAGGTGGGTGTTGGGAGGTGGGTTTGGTGAGGGGTGTGTGGTGAGGTGTGTGTGGTGAGGTGTGTGGTGAGGTGTGTGTGGGGAGGTGAGTGTGGGTGTGTGTGGATGTGGGAGGTAGTGTGAGTGAGAAGGTGGGTTTGTGGAGAGTGGTGTGAGTGTGGGTGTGGGGAGGTGGTGGGTGTGTTTTTAGGTGTGGGTGTGATGTGGGAGGGTGTGGGAGGGTGGTTCAGGTTATGGAGCATGTGAAGATAGAGGGTGTGGAAATGTAGGGAGTGTACAAGAGGTTAGTACACATACCTTGATATGTTACATCGATCATCCAAGTACTGTACACAGTATAGGTCAAATATAGAGGTCGGCTACAGTAGGTTTTCTCCAGTCTTTGTCTTGGTCCCATGGCAGGACTTTCAACAAGTGCTACAAATAAACATCAATATCTATTATGTAATCACAAAAACTTATGCACTACAGAATGCATCACATATTTTGAATGATTACAGGTGCATTCCTATAGGGGCAACTGATTGTGTGTGTGCATGTGTTGAAGGGTGAATAAAGCATCATGTGTTTTTTTGCAAATAGCATCCTGTCGTATACATGCAGAGCACCAGAATGAATGTTTAATTTAACCCCTACACTGTACATGTATGTGCGTGGGGATGTGGTGTAGGTGGGTGTGGGGTGGTATGGGTGTGGGTGGGGGGGAGGTGGGTGTAGGTGTGGGGGAGGTGGGTGTGGGGAGGTGGGTGTGGGGAGGTGGGGTTGTGGGGAGGTGGGTGTGGGAGGTGGGGTGTGGGGAGGTGGGTGTGGTGTGTGTTTGTGAGGAGATGAGTGTGGGTTTTGGGCGGTGGTGTGGTGGGTGTGGGAAGGTGGGTTGTGCATGTGGCTAGGTTGGTGGTGAGTGTGTGGTGTGGGGCGGTGGTGGTGTGGGGTTAGTTAGGTGTGGGTGTGATGTGGGAGGGGTGTGGAAATGTAGGGAGTGTACAAGAGGTTAGTACACACACCTTGATATGTTACATCGATCATCCAAGTACTGTACACAGTATAGGTCAAATATAGAGGTCAGCCGACAGTAAGTTTTCTCCAGTCTTTGTCCTGGTCTCATGGCAGGACTTTCAACACTACAAATAAACATCAATATCTATTTTGCCATCACAAATGTTATGCACCTACAGAATGGATCACAAAATCTTAGAATGGATTATTTAAGTGGGCATAATTGGTGTATGAACCGTGTATGTTTAATATGTTTTGTTCCTTCAATCCTCACTAGGACAATACAACAGCAGTGTTTATGGCAAGTATGAAGGGTCATCACGGTGTAGTACTGAGCTTATTGGGAGCACGTGCTGACGTCAATATAGCAGAATCTGATGTAAGTGATGTGATGTTTTAACGATGACTTGCAATGTGCTAAATAGTCAGCGCTTAAATGATACAGAGCCAAATGAACCTACGAATGAAGCCATTTATTCGTCGCATGGTCGTACCACTAAGCCAATGGGTGGTGTTTAATTTGACCGCTACTGTATGTGCGGGGGATGTGGGTGTAGGTGGGTGTGTGGGTGTAGGTGGGTGTGGGGTGGTATGGGTGTGGGGAGGTGGGTGTAGATGTGTTAATTTAGGTGTGGGTATGATGTGGGAGGGTGTGGGAGATGGGTTCAGGTTATGGAGCATGTGAAGATAGAGGGTGTGGAAATGTAGGGAGTGTACAAGAGGTTAGTACATATACCTTGATATGTTACATCGATCATCCAAGTACTGTACACAGTATAGGTCAAATATAGAGGTCAGCGACAGTGTTTTCTCCAGTCTTTGTCCTGGTCCCATGGCAGGACTTTTCAACACTACAAATAAACATCAATATCTATTATGCCATCACATATGTTATGCATTACAGAATGGATCACAATCTTAGAATTGATTTTTCCAGTAATGTCTCATTCACAATATGAGATGTCCTCACAAAATCTACATGTGTACACTGTACGCTAGTAGCTTCTGATAAATACATACTTGTACCTCTGTTGTGTACTTGTACGTGGGTGTGGGGTGTGGGGAGGTGGTTGTAGGTGTGGGAGGTGGGTGTGGGGAGGTTGGTATGGGTGTGGGGAGGTGTGTGGTGGGTTGTGGCCAGGTGGTTGTGGGTGTGGCGAGGTGGATGGTGGTGTGGGGAGGTGAGTATGGGTGGGGAGAGACTTCTAAAAATGAAAACACTGATTGGTTTGTGCATCTAAAAATCGATTTGTGCATTCTTATAGGGCAACTGATTGTGTGTGTGCATGTGTTGAAGAGTGAATAAAGCATTCATGTGTTTTTTGCAAATAGCATCTGTCATATACATGCAGGAGCACCAGAATGAATGAAGTAGAATACCCTCTGGGGGTAATGATGGGATTTGTATTGCAGGATGGTGTGACTCCTCTGGTCATTGCAAGTCAGAATGGACATCTTGAAATAGTGAAGTCACTCATTGAAGCTAGAGCTAATGTCAATCATACTACAAAGTATTGAAAATAAAACACCATTATTTAGGGTCCTACATTTTCACACATGTGTTTCGGTTCATTTCAATGAATGACTTTTGGTCAGGTGTGTGTGGATTGTGATGTGTGGAGGTAGGTGTCGGTGTTATAAGGAACGTTGTGAACATAGTGGGTGCATCACTTCAATGTTCAAGAACAAGAATGCGTAGCTCAGTATCTGTTCACCCCCCCCCCCCTCCCCCCCACCTTTTGCACGTTCACAATGCGGGTTATAATAGACGCACCAATGTGCTTTAAACGGGCACCATACATGTATGTATAACATTTCATGCATACATGTATCAGTATTGCATTGCTTGCATATTCAAGTGATTTTGATCAACACAATATAACACATAGCACTGCATGAATGGTGAGGAAGTCATTTTGTGTGCATGCATGTACATATGCACTTGTCTTCAGAGAGTTAAGCAAGTGTGCATGTGGAAGTGAAAGCTGTCATGGCTGACTCTTGAGTTTGCAGTACCGTTATCATATTGTAGGTGAAGCCCATCTAGCCAGCCAGCCCTCTCCAATCCTTGCCCACTTGGGTGCTTAGATTGCCAAAGCTTCCATGTTATGTCATTGTTGGGGGCTGTGCCATCAGAAACAAGGACCCTACTTGCTTTAGGGTGACGTCATGTTCAACGCGCTAACCAGCAACTAACACACCAAACAGCCCAACTCACAGAAATGTGAACTCATCTTTGACTCCATGAGATGGTCACACATGTACTTGCATTACTGCTGGTGGGCAATAGTTAGACAGTGTCAGCTGCACAAAACTTTCCTAGGTATTAGTAATTAATGCACCGATGTTATTGATCACCCCAACGCACCCTGCCTGGACTTTCCAAGTACTCCCATGCACACACCTAGTTGTCTCTCCCACTCTTCAAATAGGACATCATGGGCGACTCTTGAGTTTGCAAGTACCGTTATCATAGTGTAGGTAATACTTGAACTGTTTGTAGTGCACCTTCTAACCAGGCTGGTCAATGATCGCCAAATGAATAGATAGCATATGTACACCATGGCTACCATTACACAAGACAGTTGATTTCAGTCATGTGTGTAAAATTAATTTTTTAATTTGTTCTGGTGATGCTGCTTGCCCCTTGTTTGACAATCATCATACTTCAGGAGGTCACATAAAACTATGTACACTTCTAGCAGCTCTGAGAGTGTGAAAGCTAAACCGCGTGTGGTGAATATTGAGATACATTTGCATTGGCTGGGGTAATATCCCTTTCTTTCTTATTCTCTCCTCCCTCCCTCACTCTCTCCCTTTCCCATCTCTCTACCGTTCTTTCATTCAATGTGTTCTAACCTGCACATTGCTATACACGTGCATGGAGGTGGTTGTATGAACAGTGTATGTTTAATATGGTTTGTTCCTTCAATCCTACTAGAACAATACAACAGCAGTGTATATGGCAAGTATGAAGGGTCATCCCGGTTGTAGTACTGAGCTTATTGGGAGCAGGTGCTGACGTCAGTATAGCAGAATCTGATGTAAGTGATGTGATGTTTTAACGATGACTTGCAATGTGCTAACTAGTCAGCGCTTAAATGATTCAGAGCCAAATGAACCTACGACTGAAGCCATATATTCGTCGCATGGTCGTACCACTAAGCCGATGGGTGGTGTTTAATTTGACCGCTACTGTATGTGCGTGGGATGTGGGTGTAGGTGGGTGTGGGGTGGTATGGGTGTGGGTGTGGGAAGGTATGGGTATGGGTGTGGGGAGGTGGGTGTAAGTGTGAAGAGGTGAGTGTGGATGTGTGGTGGTATGGGTATGGGTGTGGGGGAGGTGGGTGTGGGTGTGGGCATGGAGAATCCAACTCTTGTACAAAACTTTACATACTTAGAGCCAGACTCTATCATTTCATCTTTGTTTGTCCAATCAGTGATTTTCTGTCATAGCTGTGTGGTCTGCTAAACAAATTGGAGGGTGTGGGGAGGTATGTGTGGGTGTGGTTGTGAGGAGTTGTGTGTGGTGGTGAGGTTCGGGTGTTGTGGGGGGAGGTGGTGTGGAGGGGAATGTGGGAGGTGGGTGTGGGGCAGGGGGTTGTGGGGATGTGGGTGTGGGTTGTGGTGAGGGGGGTGTGGGGAGGTGAGTGTGGGTATGTGTCGGTGTGGGGAGGTGGGTGTGAGTGTGGGAAGGTGGGTTTGGGTGTGGAGAGGTGGTTGTGGGTGTGGAGGTGGTGGGTGTGGGGAGTTAGGTATGGGTGGTGATGTGAAGGGTGTCGGAGATGAGTTCAGGTTATGGAGCATTGGTGAAGATAGAGGGTGTGGAAATGTAGGGAGTGTACAAAAGGTTAGTACACATACCTTGATATGTTACATCGATCATCCAAGTTAGTATAGGTCAAATATAGAGGTTGGCTACAGTAAGTTTCCAGTCTTTGTCCTGGTCCCATGGCAGACTTTTCAACACTACAAATAAACATCAATATCTATTATGTAATCACAAATGTTATGCACTACAGAATGCATCACAACTCTTAGAATTGATTATTCCAGTAATGTCTCATTCACAACATGGGATGTCCACACAAAATCTACATGTGTACACTGTACGCTAGTAGCTTCTGATAAATACATACTTGTACCTCTGTACATGTACATGTACATGTGACCCCAAGCCACACAGCATGCAGGGAGTGGTGTGTAAATTTACACATCCACTACATGTGTATGACATGATAGCCTGTAATCACTCTGTGTACATGCCATCCAAACCACACTGCTTGTCTCAATAGAGTCTCATCGTGATTGTGTTGTAGTGATCTCACACATAATGGAGGCACCTTCTCCATTGTTTCGTCACATGCCACAATGACAGCATTGTTTTAAGTCTATCACTGGTCTCGCTGTCCTTTGTTTTACAGATGCATTCCCATAGGACAACTGTTAGGGTGTGTAACCTCCCCTGCATAATGAAAATTGATTTTTCTGAATACAGTAATCGATGTTTCAGGTTTTTGTGCATCTGGAATTCGATTTATGCATTCCTATAGGGCCACTGATTGTGTGTGTGCATGTGTTGAAGAGTGAATAAAGCATTCATGTTTTTTTTTGCAAATAGCATCCTGTCATATACATGCAGGAGCACCAGAATGAATGAAGTAGAATACCCTCTGGGGGTAATGATGGGATTTGTATTGCAGAATGGTTGGACTCCTCTGGTCATTGCAAGTCAGAATGGACATGTTGAAATAGTGAAGTCTCTCATTGAAGCAGGAACTAATGTCAATCATACTACAAAGGTAGTGTAATTAAAACACCATTATTTAGGGTTGTAAATGTTCACACGTGGGTTTCAGTTCAGTTCATTCAATGACTTTTGCTCCCGTTGTGTGTGGATCGTGATGTACATGTAGAGGGGAATTGTATTCTGTGTTTATGTATGTACAGTATGTGAGGCCTGGACTAAGGGCAAAGTGGGGCCCATACAGTTCTTATAGGCCTCCCCACCTCCTCCCCTTACCCTCTTCATGATCAGTCCATCTACCCACCAGCTCTCCCATGAGTAGTACATGTACATTACAGGTGTGGAAGCATTGTTAAGCAAGTATGCATGTGGAAGTGAAAACGGTTATGGGAGAACATGTAACACTAAAGCTGTATTGCATGAACAGTTTAAGTGGGTATAGTTAGACAAAGTGTCAACGGCATATAACATTTCAAGGTGGCCATTTACATTAATGAATAAACGATATACATGTATGCACTTGGATTAGGCAACACGAGACTTGTCAGCATATTAGTTAATGCACCGATGTTATTGATCACCCCAACGCACCCCTGCCTGGACTTTCCAAGTACTCCCATGCACACACCTAGTTGTCTCTCCCACTCTTCAAATAGGACATCATGGGGGACTTATGAGTTTGCAGTACCGTTATCATAGTGTAGGTAACTTGAACTGTTGTAGTGCACTTCTAACCAGGCTGGTCAATGATCGCCAAATGAATAGATTAGCGTATGTACACCATGGCTACCATTACACAAGACAGTTGATTTCAGTCATGTGTGTAAGATTCATTTTTTAATTTGTTCTGGTGATGCTGCTTGCCCCTTGTTTGACAATCATCATACACTTCAGGTCACATAAAACTATGTACACTTCTAGCAGCTCTGAGAGTGTGAAAGCTAAACCGCGTGTGGTGAATATTTGAGATACATTTGCATTGGCTGGGGTAATATCCCTTTCTTTCTTATTCTCTCCTCCCTCCCTTCACATCTGTCTACCCTTCTTTCATTCACTGTGTTCTAACCTGCACATTGCTATACACGTGCATGGAGGTGGTTGTATGAACAGTGTATGTTTAATATGTTTTGTTCCTTCAATCCTTACTAGGACAATGCAACAGCAGTGTATATGGCAAGTTTGCAGGGTCATCCCGGAGTAGTACTGAGCTTATTGGGATCAGGTGCTGACGTCAATATAGCAAGATCTGATGTAAGTGATGTGATGTTTTAACAATAACTTGCAATGTGCTAAATAGTCAGCGCATAAATGATACAGAGCCAAATGAACCTACGAACGAAGCCATATATTCGTTGCACGGTCGTACCACTAAGCTGATGTGTGGTGTTTAATTTGACCGCTACTGTATGTGCGTGGGGATGTGGGTGTAGGTGGGTGTGGGGTGGTATGGGTGTGGGTTGTGGGGAGGTGGGTGTGGGCATGGAGAATCCAACTCCTGTACAAAACTTTACATACTTAGAGCCAGACTCTATCATTTCATCTTTGTTTGTCCAATCAGTTATTTTTGGTCATAGTCTGTGTAACAAATTGGAGGGTGTGGGGACGTGTGTGTGGGTGTGGTTGTGAGGAGTTGTGGGTGGTGAGGTGTGTGGAGGTGAATGTGGGGAGGTGGGTGTGGAGAGGTGTGGGGGAGTGGGTGTGGAAGGTGTGTGGGGAGGTGGGTGTGGTGAGGGTGTGTGGTGAGGGCGGTGAGTTGGGTGTGGGAGGTGGGTGTGAGTGGGAAGGTGGTTTGGGTGTCGAGAGGTGGTGTGTGTGGGTGTGGGGAGGTGGTGGGTGTGGGGAGTTAGGTGTGGGGAGTTAGGTGTACAGTGTGTGTGGGGTGGTATGGGTGTGGTGTGATGTGGGGTGGTATGGGTGGGTGTGATGTGGGGTGGTATGGGTGTGGGTGTGATGTGGGGTGTATGGGTGTGTGTGGTGTGGGTGGTATGGGTGTGGGTGTGTGTGGGGTGGTATGGTGTGGGTGTGGGGAGGTGGGTGTAGGTGTGGGGTGGTATGGGTGTACTTTTGGGGAGGTGGGTGTGGGTGTGGGCATGGAGAATCCAACTCCTGTACAAAACATTACATAGACTCTACAAATTCATCTTTGTTTGTCCAATCAGTTATTTTCTGTCATAGTCTGTGTGGTCTGCTAAACATATTGGAGGGTGTGGGGAAGTGTGTGTGAGTGTGGTTGTGAGGAGTTGTGGGTTTGGGGAGGTGCTTTTGAGGAGGTGGGTGTGGGGAGGTGGGTGTGGTGGGTGTGGGGAGGTGGGTATGGGTGTGCTGAGGTGGGTGTGGACAGGTAGGTGTGGTGGTTGTGAGGAGTTGTGGGTGTGGGGAGGTGCATTTGAGTAGGTGGGTGTGGGGAGGAGGTGGGTGGTGTTTAATTTGACCACTACTGTATGTGCGTGGGGTGTGGGTGTAGGTGGGTGTGGGGTGGTATGGGTATGGGTGTGGGGAGGTGGGTGTGGGTGTGGGCATGGAGAATCCAACTCCTGTACAAAACTTTACATACTTAGAGCCAGACTCTATCATTTCATCGTTGTTTTCTGTCATAGTCTGTGTGGTCTGCTAAACAAATTGGAGGGTGTGGGGAATTTTCTGGGTGTGGTTGTGAGGAGTTGTGGGTGTGGGGAGGTGCATGTGAGGAGGTGGGTGTGGGTGTGGGGTGGTGGGTTTGTTGGTGTGGGGTGGGGTGGGTGTGCTGAGGTGGGTGTGGTGACGTGAGTGTGGGGAGGTGGGTGTGGACAGGTGGGTTTGGGGAGGTGGGTGTTGGTGTGGAGAGGTGGTGTGTTATAGGTAGGTAGGTGTGGAGGTGGATGTGGGTGTGGTCATGGAGAATCCAACTCCTGTGCTAAACATTACATACTTAGAGCCAGACTCTATCATTTCATCTTTGTTTGTCCAATCAGTTATTTTCGGTCATAGCTGTGTGGTCTGCTAAACAAATTGGAGGGTGTGAGGAAGTGTGTGTGTGGGTGTGGTTGTGAGGAGGTGTAGGTGTGGTGATGTGTGTGAGGTGAATGTGGGGAGGTGGGTGTCGGGCGGTGGTGTTGGGAGGTGGGTGTGGGGAGGTGAGTGTGTGTGGGTGTGGCAAGGTGGGTGTGAGTGGAAGGTGGGTTTGGGTGTGGGGAGTTAGGTGTGGGTGTGATGTGGGAGGGTTTGGGAGATGGGTTCAGGTTATGGAGCATGTGAAGATAGAGGGTGTGGAAATGTAGGGAGTGTACAAGAGGTTAGTACACATACACATCGATCATCCAAGTACTGTACACAGTATAGAGGTCGCCTACAGTAGGTTTTCTCCAGTCTTTGTCCTGGTCTCATGGCAGGACTTTTCAACACTACAATAAACATCAATGTCTATTATGCAATCACAAATGTCATGCACTACAGAATGCATCACAAATCTTAGAATTGATTATTCCACTAATGTCTCATTCACAACATGGGATGTCCACACAAAATCTACATGTGTACACTGTACGCTAGTAGCTTCTGATAAATACATACTTGTACCTCTGTTCGTGTACATGTACATGTGACCCAAGCCACACAGCATGCAGGGAGTGTGTGTAAATTGACACATCACTACCTGTGTATGACATGATAGCCTGTAATCACTCTGTGTACATGCCATCCAAACCACACAGCATGTCTCAACAGAGTCTCATCATGATTGTGTTGTACAGATCTCACACATAATGGAGGCACCTTCTCCATTGTTTCATCACATGCCACAATGACAGCATTGTTTTAAGTCTATCACTGGTCTCGCTGTCCTTTGTTTTACAGATGCATTCCCATAGGACAACTGTTAGGGTGTTTAACCTCCCCTGCATCATGAAAATCGATTTTTCCGAATACTTTTGAAACACTAATCGATTTTTCAAGTTTTTGTGCATCTGAAAATCGATTTATGCATTCCTATAGGGCCACTGATTGCGTGTGTGCATGTTTTGATAGGTAAATCAAGCATTCATGTGTTTTTTGCAAATCGCA
>JABACO010000120.1:0-34757 GCA_013339895.1 Ephydatia muelleri
CACACTGATGGCAAAGGCAAAAATGACTAAGGCAGGCATCAAAGGCTTCCAATTTAAGGGATTGCGGGGCCTAACTCCATCAGACGTCCTGAATATTTTGCAAATGGTGGAGAAAGGGGAATTAAAACTGAATGAAGTGAATGGATACTCCCATGACTTAAAGGTTCTGGAGAAAATAAAGGAAAGCTTTATTCAGAGAGTGGGAGCAAAAGATTGGGGTGATGCCAAGGAAAGATTTAAAGAATTTACAAGTGAAAAAAATTTATCTGCCCTCTTCGGAAAGAAATTCAATCCTGAAGCTGCTTCATTCATTGATTACTGCAGTCGTGCAGCAAAGTACGCAAGTTTTTCAATGATCAATGGTACATTGCTAACATTTTTGTTCATAGACACAACTGTCAGACAGAAAGAACAGAAGCGAATGCAAATGCTGCATTCATCTGGTCCAAAGAGAGGGGGAATATGGCGGCATTTTACACTACAGAAATGACATCACTATCTGTCGAAGATACATCCAAGTTGCCTCAGTTCGATGGATTTGCACTATCCTTTATTACATTGGATGGTCCAAATTGTACTGTGAGTTATGCTACAATTTTTGCTTCCTACTCATGGTTTCGAATTTCCATTAGGTTACTGATATAGTAAGGGCACTTCGTCAGCATAACACAGCAATGAACAGATATGCGTACACAATCGTTTGATTCCAACCTGTTGACTGCATACATCGCATCAGTGAAGAGTTAAAAGAAATGCAGCTAACAGTCCAGGTGGCATATTGTTCAAAATCAGTGAATTCAAAAGGTAAATGAACACTATCACTATGGTTGTAGAATAACATTTAATATCCCACAGGAGCATTCTTTGATACCACAGTTGTTCCTTTTGTGCTCGCTTTTTCTGGAGATAGTGCTTCCCAAACAGAAAGTGTTCACTTCCCTCCAGAACAAAGTGATTTCTTCCAAGGGACATTGGATGATGTCTATAAGTCACTATTGTTGGGCTTGAGTAATGAGAACAATTTTGTGCTAAGCACAATGCCAGCAATAGGTAAGTACATGATTTGAATATATCTAGCTGTACAGCCCAGTGGTGCCTAAGTTGTCAATAGCTGTCAAAAGACTTTCAAGAAGCAATAAAATTATGAATGTAAATATCCCAGCATATGGTATGTGAAAAGTATTTGAGATCTTTTACATTGCTGTGCTTCATATGAATGTGAATGATTTTATAGGTGCAAACAAAAGAATGTAATGAAATATCAAGTTCACATATTGTAGAGACATGCAGTGCATTCCTAAGATATGTAACTTTAAAAATATCTCATTAATTTAATCAATTAATACACTGTAAGACTTCAAAAAGCCTTTTCTAACAGAGCATAATGTCCACTCTTCAAAACTAGAAATACACAATTTTTGAAATTTCAAACATCTCTGTGGACTCTTAAGTTTCAAACATCTAAATTTGAAATGTCAAGCAGTGACTTCAGTCCGTGTACCTTTAGAGCACTCCACGTCCCAATCAGTCAAAATCATTGGAATATGATTTTATATCACGAAATTGATGCAAACCTCTAATTACTGCACCGCAAGTTTAGTCGTTTGGAATATACGTCACCGCGCATATAAATATCTAAACTTCTAAACTTCAAATGGCCGAATGCTCAAACTTGTTTGGAATTTTACTACCTTGTACGATTCGGACTAAATTCTATCCCCTCATTCCCAGTTGCCTTATTTATAATTTTACTTGGTTTTCGCTTTAAAAATCTAAACTTTTAAACTCCCGATACTCAACGGTTCAAATATTTAGAAATTTAGGTTTTTAGTTGTAACTCGCTTATATATTCATCGTCCAAGCCTCGGTTAGTGACTTTGAAAATTTTCATGACTTTTGGTGCAAAAATCAAACTTGGTCAGGTTCAATCCCGAAGATGTCAAATCTGTTTATGCATTTGGTTTATCTATATCCTCGTCTGTCCGGTTCCAGGAACCCACGCCGCTGAAGTTAATTGGGCTGAAGCTTTGTGAGAATAAAAAAGAAGTACGCAAACCCGAGCTAAACGGTTACGTGTCGGATATACGCGGGCTTCAAAATTAGTGCCAGTGTCATCGTAGCATTTTGTTGGTGAAGGCACACACTGATGGCTGCTATGCGCATATGCATCCCTGTCACAGTTGTCTAAACAATCTATGGTTTTTCCAGCAAACATGACAAGGAATGTGGGTGTGTGTATCTGTGTGTACATGTACACGTACAGGTTTGCATTTGCAAATGCAGCCAGCATTACGGTATGTAATGTGTGTGTGCGTGCATATGTGTGTGTGTGTGTGTGTGTGTGTGTGTGTGTGTGTGTGTGTGTGTGTGTGTGTGTGTGTGTGTGTGTGTGTGTGTGTGTGTGTGTGTGTGACTATGTGTGTGCAAGGGGTTCATGTATTAATTTGTGGGTGTATTTGATTGGCTTACCTTTGGACTGTGGCCACACCCTCTTACATATTATGCTATCAGCTTGCTTTTTAAAAAATTCTTCCTTATACCATTAGTGCCTCCATCTCTGGCCCCTCCTCCTCATAAATGAAGACATCAATAGAAGTTAGCTGCAGTGTTCCATGATGACCACACCCACCGTGCCCTCAATAATACTGTGGTTTGAGGAAATCTAATCTGGCCATGGTATAGCACTCGACATACGCGCCAATGCTCTGTAAGGCAATTTCATTGGCTTACAGACTAAAATTCAAGCAAATGGATGCTTAATGCAGCTCATCCAGGATGGATGGGTTGTTGGTATCTGATGGATAAACAACCTTGCTTGTATAGTACCTGCATTAGACCTTTAGCAGTAGTCAACTAGCTGCCACACCCCCTGCAATTGTTGCATGTGAAAATCCATTCCATTTGATGTATACTATATCTACCTTCCAGGGATTGTTCCAGTTGTAGCCATTACCACTTGTCTTTGACATGCTTTTGGGCTTAGACTACTAACCTAGATCTCATCACCTCTTGTTCCCGCGACCACAAATACCTAAATATCAAACCTAATTTCCTACACAGCCATGCCAGAGATTATAGTAGGGGATTGGAAGCTGATCATGCACGTTCGCTATACCTATGCACAGAACATCCGAGGTAGTATTAATATTAATCACACCTCTGAATTTATGGATTTTGGTGAAGGACCATTGGATTTGGAGTTGTCTCTCTTACAAAGTAAGCCAAAAAGTTTACTGTAACTTGATCAACAAATAAATGTAGCTCTATGAATATGATTTGACAATGCAGTCTTTTTATGTTAGCCAAATTCATATCCGCTATTTTTTTTTTTGCTTCAAACTAGTGAAAGGATGGATATTTTTTTCCCTGGATAACTGCTCGTTACCTGTTAAAGCTTTAGTTTCTTTTTTTGCTTTAAATTTGTTGCATTGTGCATTAATAACTTTTAAGAGTGATCCTTGCCGATGTTTTGCTGCAAGATCCTGAAACATGATTTGGTACACAGGACACAGCTTGAAGTTGTGTTGTGTGGTTACTATAATGCAGCTTGAAACTGACACCAATATTTTAGTACGGTCAAAACCCATGCATATGCCAATATACATTTTGGGTCACGTTCATGGTTTGAAATTAATTTTGTTTTCGGGCATGGGTGGATCAAAATTTAGGCTAGGAAGAATTCCACAGTACACAGACCAGCTAAAGTGAAAGCCTATGACTGTTACAGTGTGCTTGAAAAGCTTTCTGCTGCACTTGTGGTGTTCAGGGCAGATAGTGCACATGAGATGACAGTGTGTACCATTGCGTCCATCTATACATTCATAAAAAAATATGTCACTGTTACTTGTAATCTTGGACACAAGCAGCTACTTCCACTTCAAATCCAAGATCGAGGTTCTGAGGGAGACCACTGGCCCCTCCCACTGTGATGTTCATGTTTTGTTCACAGGTGGGACACTTGAACACTTGTTGGGAACCACTTTTCTCTATCGCAGAATGTATACATTACTGACAGAAGGAGTGCCAGTCATACATGTAGTAGAGTTCTTGGATGACTGTGGTAACAACGTGGTATCTCCCCACTCATTTACCTGCTATGGGATTCATTTGTCTCCGTGGCTAAGCACATGGAATTTCTGCTGAACTATAAAATATCGTGCTCAGACCCATTACATCTCACATGGGTCTGGGTACAAAACATGATAGTTATAATTACTGGTACAGCACAAAGCAGTGCATAAAAAAAAAACAACTGCTATTAGCTCCATAACTGGGGGGGTGGGAGGGCTTGTGTATGGTGTCAATACATGGCTCCTTGCATCCAAATACCCAAGGCAGAACACTGGGACCCCACAGACTTGGTGTACATCATATGCAATTATGCGTAGTTATATGTGACACATTTGATTCTCTTTTTTTTGTTGTTATCAAAAACAGACCTGAATAGCAGGATATGTTCAGAGTCATTATTAAAGATCAATGAGCATAGCATTATGTGAGCAGGTGTACTGTACAGTTGGGAGGGAGGAGAGTGTGGTGTGGTAGGGGAAACACACAACACAGAGCTGTAGATAATCTATTCACTGGGTTGGATCTGTAGTGTGATCTTTTGCTGGTTATCCAAACATTAATTCAGTTTGTTTCGGCCATTTTCAGCCTCTGTTCCAGAATGGTCTATGTCATGGGTACAATCACAAGATGATGAAATGGAAAATAATCTCACACCTATTAAACCTTTGGTCTTACTAAACATACAATGAGGCACATTAACCAAACAACAAATAAAAAGTTCAGTTATTGTTCTTTTGATATTTACATGACGATCTGATGTCGACATAATATCTTCCTAGGTTGTGTAGTATGACGTCTTTCTTTCTCCGTCATTTTGAATTGCACTTGTGGAGAGGATCTGGGTTGAATTTCAACATGCAACTATCCAACGAAAGCAGGTCTGATTGATATGAATAAAGAAGGAAGCTTGGACAAGGCTGTACACTGTTTTATCCTAGTTTGAAATAAATGTTGGAGCAATGATCATAGCAATATTCATCATTCCATGAGAGCTTGTTTGCTAACCATGGCATATCCTTATGACTTGGTGTCAGGGGACAGACACAATGTATGCATAAAGGACCAGTCCTATGACACTACAGTGTACACGTTGCTACATGTACCTACATGCATGTGCAGTGTAGACATGTCTCGTGGTCTCATGAGCTGTTCAATGGATAGATCAAAAATGCATGTGCAGAGAAGGCATTCAGTGAGAGAAAATGTGTGTACCATCATTATTAGAGAGCACTACTGTATTTTTTTCCACATGAGTCACGTGTCTGTGCACATGTGCGAGGCTGTGTGTGCGTCTGTATATCTGTGTGTGTGTCTGTGTGCATGTGTGTATCTGTGTGTACACGTGTGTCTGTGTGCATATGTGTATCTGTTAGTGTGTCTGTGTGCATGTGTGTATCTGTTAGTGTGTCTGTGTGCATGTGTGTATCTGTTAGTGTGTCTGTGTGTATTGTGTGTATCTATGAGTGTCTGTTGTGTCTGTGCATGTGTATTTATATATATTTTGTGTGTGTGAGTCTGTGTGCAAGTCTGTGTGTGAGTCTGTGTGCAAGTCTGTGTGTCTGTGTGTTTTTGTGTGTATGTATGTTGTGTGTCTGTGGGTATGTCTGTATTTCGTGTGTGTGTGCTTGTGTGTGTCTGTGTGTGTCTGTGCATCTGTGTGTGTCTGTCGTGTGTGTATCTGTGTATGTCGTGTGTGTGTATCTGTGTATGTCGTGTGTGTATCTGTGTGTGCCTGTGCCTGTGCATCTGTGCTGTCGTGTGTGTATCTGTGTGTGTGCATGTGTGTGTCTGTGTATTTCATGAGTGTCTATATATTTCATGTGTGTATCTGTGTGTGCTTGTGTGTCCATGTGTGTGTGTGTCTGTGTGTATGTCTGTGTGCATGTCTGTTGTGTGTGTCTATCTGTCGCGTGTGTATGTTCCTGTGTGTGTCTGTGCATGTGTGTGTTTTGTGTGACTGTCTCGTGTGTGTCTGTGTATTATGTGTGTGCCTGTGTATGCATGTGTGTCTGTGCATGACTGTGTGTGTATGTGTGTGTGCCTGTGTGTGCTTGTGTGTATTTCATGCATGTGTGTGTGCATGTGTGTCTGTGTGTGCTAGTGTGTATTTCCATGTGTCTGTGTGCGTGTGTGTGTTTGTCATATGTATGTGTCGTGTGTTTTGTGTGAGCTGAAAGTTGTGTGAGACCGAAATCATTGCAATCGTAGCCAGTGAGCGTGGCAGATACAAGACGATGATTTTAGCAAGATGATGGCAAATAGGAAAGCTTTATTACAAGACTAGAGGATGATGCGAGTGCGTAGCAAATAGCCTTACGCGTGCCGTTTTGAATATTGCCGGCGACGTCGGAGGCGCAAGATTACTGCAACCATTCACTCGGATCCGTAAATTTGGTACGATCGTCTGGCAAACTGAGCAGTCTTCTTCTTCTTTTAATTTTCCCTCAAAAACTCACTGCCTGAGTGAGACAAAAAACAGTTGCGAACGGCTAGCTTAGTTTAAGGCGGAGAAATAGGCGGAACAAAGAAGTTATCAAAATTTATTGTGGATTGGGAGAATGGAACACGACAATAATGGTGCAATCGAGCGGGAAATGTGCATTAACTTTGCACAGCTGTATCTCCGTGACGGATAGAGTATAAATTACCGAACTGAACACATAAATAGCAACAGGACCCCTGTACTGAATTCGAAGCGATTTGAACTCTCCTAGCTGAAGATGTGGCGGTTTTGAACCCTATGGGGTATCGGACCTCGTAGCATCAGCAAGGAACTGGTGCAAAGTCCCATAATACGTTTTCCTGTAGTGAACTGGTGTAGTATGACGTGTTGAAAACAGGAAGTCGATAGCGCTAACCGTTGGGATGTTATCGCGATTCAAATGCGATGCATTTTTATAACATTTTATAATATATCCGAGGGGCGGAAACTGTCCCATGTATATATATCTATCCACAAGAGTCAAACTTGAATCTCGTGCAACATTCCATATACATTAAATCTGAAATATATACACCAAAATCAGTCAAGTGATGGCATTTGTTGTATATTGCACTTATGCAAAGCCTTTTTCTATAAATTTACAGAGTGAGACATGCAGTGTATACATCTAATGAATGAGACCAGACTTGAATGCTGTTAAATTTTTGACAGCAAGTTTCAAATAGAAAATGCAAATTGTGACATTTATGTTACAATGTTCACCTGTTCTTAAAAGCTTTCTTGCTAGTAAACAAATGGAGGCAGAAACATGTACAGCTACTCATGCAGGAATTCCCACATCAGATGTGAGACTAGGTGCTGATTCCAAGAACTATTATGCTGTCATCATTGCTCCAACATTTATTTCAAACTAGGATAAAACAGTGTACAGCCTTGTCCAAGCTTCCTTCTTTATTCATATCAATCAGACCTGCTTTCGTTGGATAGTTGCATGTTGAAATTCAACCCAGATCCTCTCCACAAGTGCAATTCAAAATGACGGAGAAAGAAAGACGTCATACTACACAACCTAGGAAGATATTATGTCGACATCAGATCGTCATGTAAATATCAAAAGAACAATAACTGAACTTTTTATTTGTTGTTTGGTTAATGTGCCTCATTGTATGTTTAGTAAGACCAAAGGTTTAATAGGTGTGAGATTATTTTCCATTTCATCATCTTGTGATTGTACCCATGACATAGACCATTCTGGAACAGAGGCTGAAAATGGCCGAAACAAACTGAATTAATGTTTGGATAACCAGCAAAAGATCACACTACAGATCCAACCCAGTGAATAGATTATCTACAGCTCTGTGTTGTGTGTTTCCCCTACCACACCACACTCTCCTCCCTCCCAACTGTACAGTACACCTGCTCACATAATGCTATGCTCATTGATCTTTAATAATGACTCTGAACATATCCTGCTATTCAGGTCTGTTTTTGATAACAACAAGAAAAAAGAGAATCAAATGTGTCACATATAACTACGCATAATTGCATATGATGTACACCAAGTCGTGGGGTCCCAGTGTTCTGCCTTGGGTATTTGGATGCAAGGAGCCATGTATTGACACCATACACAAGCCCTCCCACCCCCCCAGTTATGGAGCTAATAGCAGTTGTTTTTTTTTATTGCACTGCTTTGTGCTGTACCAGTAATGTATAACTATCATGTTTTGTACCCAGACCCATGTGAGATGTAATGGTGTCTGAGCACGATATTTTATAGTTCAGCAGAAATTCCATGTGCTTAGCCACGGAGACAAATGAATCCCATAGCAGGTAAATGAGTGGGGAGATACCACGTTGTTACCACAGTCATCCAAGAACTCTACTACATGTATGACTGGCACTCCTTCTGTCAGTAATGTATACATTCTGCGATAGAGAAAAGTGGTTCCCAACAAGTGTTTCAAGTGTCCCACCTGTGAACAAAACATGAACATCACAGGTGGGAGGGGCCAGTGGTCTCCCTCAGAACCTCGATCTTGGATTTGAAGTGGAAGTAGCTGCTTGTGTCCAAGATTACAAGTAACAGTGACATATTTTTTTATGAATGTATAGATGGACGCAATGGTACACACTGTCATCTCATGTGCACTATCTGCCCTGAACACCACAAGTGCAGCAGAAAGCTTTTCAAGCACACTGTAACAGTCATAGGCTTTCACTTTAGCTGGTCTGTGTACTGTGGAATTCTTCCTAGCCTAAATTTGATCCACCCATGCCCGAAACAAAATTAATTTCAAACCATGAACGTGACCCAAATGTATATTGGCATATGCATGGGTTTTGACCGTACTAAAAATATTGGTGTCAGTTTCAAGCTGCATTATAGTAACCACACAACACAACTTCAAGCTGTGTCCTGTGTACCAAATCATGTTTCAGGATCTGTGCAGCAAAACATCGGCAAGGATCACTCTTAAAAGTTATTAATGCACAATGCAACAAATTTAAAGCACAAAAAAGAAACTAAAGCTTTAACAGGTAACGAGCAGTTATCCAGGGAAAAAAATATCCATCCTTTCACTAGTTTGAAGCAAAAAAAAAAATAGCGGATATGAAATTTGGCTAACATAAAAAGACTGCATTGTCAAATCATATTCATAGAGCTACATTTATTTGTTGATCAAGTTACAGTAAACTTTTGGCTTACTTTGTAAGAGAGACAACTCCAAATCCAATGGTCCTTCACCAAAATCCATAAATTCAGAGGTGTGATTAATATTAATACTACCTCGGATGTTCTGTGCATAGGTATAGCGAACGTGCATGATCAGCTTCCAATCCCCTACTATAATCTCTGGCATGGCTGTGTAGGAAATTAGGTTTGATATTTAGGTATTTGTGGTCGCGGGAACAAGAGGTGATGAGATCTAGGTTAGTAGTCTAAGCCCAAAAGCATGTCAAAGACAAGTGGTAATGGCTACAACTGGAACAATCCCTGGAAGGTAGATATAGTATACATCAAATGGAATGGATTTTCACATGCAACAATTGCAGGGGGTGTGGCAGCTAGTTGACTACTGCTAAAGGTCTAATGCAGGTACTATACAAGCAAGGTTGTTTATCCATCAGATACCAACAACCCATCCATCCTGGATGAGCTGCATTAAGCATCCATTTGCTTGAATTTTAGTCTGTAAGCCAATGAAATTGCCTTACAGAGCATTGGCGCGTATGTCGAGTGCTATACCATGGCCAGATTAGATTTCCTCAAACCACAGTATTATTGAGGGCACGGTGGGTGTGGTCATCATGGAACACTGCAGCTAACTTCTATTGATGTCTTCATTTATGAGGAGGAGGGGCCAGAGATGGAGGCACTAATGGTATAAGGAAGAATTTTTTAAAAAGCAAGCTGATAGCATAATATGTAAGAGGGTGTGGCCACAGTCCAAAGGTAAGCCAATCAAATACACCCACAAATTAATACATGAACCCCTTGCACACACATAGTCCCACAACACACACACACACACACACACCACACACACACCACACACACACACACACACACACACACACACACACACACACACACACACACACACATATCACGCACACACACATTACATACCGTAATGCTGGCTGCATTTGCAAATGCAAACCTGTACGTGTACATGTACACACAGATACACACACCACACTTCCTTGTCATGTTTGCTGGAAAAACCATAGATTGTTTAGACAACTGTGACAGGGATGCATATGCGCATAGCAGCCATCAGTGTGTGCCTTCACCAACAAAATGCTACGATGACACTGGCACTAATTTTGAAGCCCGCGTATATCCGACACGTAACCGTTTAGCTCGGGTTTGCGTACTTCTTTTTTATTCTCACAAAGCTTCAGCCCAATTAACTTCAGCGGCGTGGGTTCCTGGAACCGACAGACGAGGATATAGATAAACCAAATGCATAACAGATTTGACATCTTCGGGATTGAACCTGGACCAAGTTTGATTTTTGCACCAAAAGTCATGAAAATTTTCAAAGTCACTAACCGAGGCTTGGACGATGAATATAAGCGAGTTACAACTAAAAACCTAAATTTCTAATATTTGAACCGTTGAGTATCGGGAGTTTAAAAGTTTAGATTTTAAAGCGAAAACCAAGTAAAATTATAAATAAGGCAATTGGGAATGAGGGGATAGAATTTAGTCCGAATCGTACAAGGTAGTAAAATTCCAAACAAGTTTGAGCAGTCGGCCATTTGAAGTTTAGAAGTTTAGATATTTATATGCGCGGTGACGTATATTCCAAACGACTAAACTTGCGGTGCAGTAATTAGAGGTTTGCATCAATTTCGTGATATAAAATCATATTCCAATGATTTTGACTGATTGGGACGTGGAGTGCTCTAAAGGTACACGGACCGACTTCAGTACTCTCAAATTTTACATTCCAAAGTTTGAAATTTCAAAAAATAAATTACGTTCAATATATAAATTTTACACAGAGAATCATGATAGATTCCAAGTATTTTTGTGAGTAACTTATGTCTATTTGTGACTAATTGTTCTTTATGTATTTATAAGTGTGTAATATCATCATAAATATAATTATAATACATAAAGCACAACTAGTCACAAAATTAATAGACAAAAATACTCCATCTGCTCTGAGCGCAAAGAACCCATAACAGATGCAGATATTTCCAACGTTGTACAGAACCCGTTGTCTGTAAAAAAAATTTAATTTTTCTAACCCTATAGATTCTACAAAATTTCTAACGCTGCAGACACATTAAAAACATACACGGATAAATCTCCAATATTTGACATTTACAACAGAAAATCCTATACCTCCTTAAATTGAAATAACTTTAGACACTCCAAAGTTTGAAATTTCAAAAAAAGAATACTGAATTCGGATCCATTAAAATGTGTTACTACAGAGAAGATCTTTAATTTGAAATTTCAAAACAAACGTTGCCCTGTTCATCACTATATATTAAACAGATGTACCTGACAACGAATATAACTTTTAAATGTCAAATAGAAAGCTGCATTGTATCTGACTGCATTATTGAATTATATTGATGTATTGTCTTTTTATCACTAGAACCTTGTGAAGTTAGTATTACATGCTAGTGCTGTGAATAAATGGTTCATTTATGATTCGTTTTTTAAACAACAGATTTGCCATGGAAAGCCTTTGAACTCAAGAGGAATAGCGTTGTAGCTACATCAGTTTCCATGAAAATCAGCATTCGAACAGAAGATGGAGAACATAAATTAATTGCATGTATTGTTTTGTTGATTATTCAAAATTAATTGAACATGCATTGTTTATTGAATGATACAAAGATCAAGCTGCAAATGAGAAAATTCTTCTTTGAAGCATATTTCTTTTTGATTCAAAATTAATCAAATGAATTGTAGAATATTCAGATGAGAAATGGGAATGAGAAATTCCACAGTGAAATGAGAAGTGGTTTAAAATGATTAATTGCCTACATATTGAGAATAGATTGTTTCATCAGCAAAATGCTCTGTTGGATTTAAATGTTTCAGAGACTGGAGGTATCAACACCATACCTCAGTCCTCTTACAACACCATACCTCAGTCAGTCTCTTACAACACCATACCTCAGTCAGCCTCTTACAACACCCATACCTCAGTCAGCCTCTTACAACACCATACCTCAGTCAGCCTCTTACAACACCATACCTCAGTCAGTCTCTTACAACACCATACCTCAGTCAGTCTCTTACAAACACCATACCTCAGTCAGTCTCTTACACAACACCATACCTCAGTCAGTCTCTTACAACACCATACCTCAGTCAGTCTCTTACAACACCATACCTCAGTCAGTCTCTTACAACACCATACCTCAGTCAGTCTCTTACAACACCATACCTCAGTCAGTCTCTTACAACACCATGCCTCAGTCAGTCTCTTACAACAACCATACCTCAGTCAGTCTCTTACAACACCATACCCCAGTCAGCCTCTTACAACAAGGGAGGGAGGGAGGGAGAGACAGTCAGATTGCACACATATTACTTAATAACACATGAGGACTAACTATCATAATTGTACACACACATACACATACACATACACATACACATACACACAGTACACATACACACACACACATACACACATACACATACACACATACACATACACACATACACATACACACATACACATACACACATACACATACACACAGACACATACACACATACACATACACACATACACATAACACACATACACATACACACATACATACACATACACACATACACACATACATACACACATACACACATACACATACACACATACACATACACAAATACATACACACATACACATACACATACACACATACACATACACATACACAAATACATACACACCATACACTACACACATACACATACACTACACATACACATACACATACACACATACACATACACACATACACACATACACATACACACATACACATACACAAATACATACACACATACACATACACATACACATACACATACACATACACACAGACACATACAAACAGCTTCGCATACATTGCCGCTCCTCTAGTAACACCGCCCCCCCCCCCCCCCCCCCCCCCCATAAAACAAATTCCTGGATCCGGGGCTGGGCATGTGCTTCGAGTCAACGCGCACGCGCTTTGCATGGGCCACGCCCATACTAATACTTCATAATTGGCCGCACCAACTTTGGACAGAGTGCGCCGGGCCTGTAGCACCGATCACACGAACGCGCACTCATAGCACGCACACACACACACACACACATACACACACACAACACACACACACACACACACACACAACACGTCCACAATTCAGTGTAAGGATCCGAGCTGAGCGTACAGTTTTCATACATACGTACTGCTGTACTGCTCCGCTGAGGCATTCGTTCGTCGGAAGCGCTAGAAACTGTACTGGGACACGCCTCCCGTTGTTTCGGGCCTGGACTCACGTCGCATTCCAGGAACGACCCCCCGTTCCGCGCACGAGTTCCGATTCCAAACCATTTTTCATTTCTCAATATTCAATTTTTTTGGAAAACGAGTAGACTACAAAATTGATGGTTATTTGGTTAACTCTTTTTTACGGCAGAATGAAATAATGGCTATTGTGCAGCGAATTTAAACAAGTGGAATATTGAATCGAACCTGATTTGCGGTCATAATTTATTATTCTTGAATAGAAAAACAAATAAATTGAAATGGCCGAAATATACACGGACCATGGTTCTTTGGTTAATTCGTTTTTACGGCAGAATGAAATAATGGCTATTGTGTAGCGAATTTTAACAAGTGGAATATTGAAATCGAACCTAATTTGCGGTCATAATTTTATTATTCTTGAATAGAAAAAAAACAAATAATTGAATGGCCGAAATATACAACAGACCAAGATGTAGTGTTTCACAGCGGTCATACATCCTATCAAAAAAAAACATTCTGTGGAGCCATACTTACCGACGCGAGACGAAAATAATCATCACGTGATTCACGTGGCTGCTATAAAATGCATACCGCATGCGTCGTCATGATGTTTTACTAATGACGTGGCGATTGCAGACCTCGCCTGCTGAGAGCGTGAGGCATTCTGAAAGACATTTCCATAATGGGAGGTTGGAGTTGGAATCCTGAGCCTTTGTAGAAATGATATGACAAGCGGGCCGTTCATAAATTACGTCACCTATATGGACCCCTCTTATAATACTGATGTATGCTTCATGTATACATCGTCACACTGGCTGCTACCACCCTGCATGCCTGGGGGACCCTTCGAAGTGACGTAATTTATGGATGGCACCAAAGAAGACACCGAGAGAACGAGGTACATTCTAGCGATAGATTGTTGCGTGCCCCGCCTCTTTATACGATGCATATAATAAGTAACATTACGCAGCAGAACATATAATATAGTCTCCAGGGCAAGCTGAAGCATAAACCATCGTCCAAGAAATATATAAAAATGCATTTCTTCATAAAAAATAACCAGGCATTGACTGATCGCTTTGGTCGCCTCAGCTAATGCTCGTACCATTCTGAGTCGTTCTTACACCTTGTGCAGCAGGTGGATGAACTTTGTGTGTAATTGTGTGTGGTTATATACTTGTGTAGCACTGTACTCGGAACCAAGTCAACAATATGAAAAACTATTCATTAACATGACTCTGATAGGTGAAAAGATTCTTGATGCATTTCCAGTGAGTGCTGCATAGGTCATTAGAAGACCAGTGGGGTGATATCTCATACCGATGTGAAGCTTACTGGACAAACCTTGCGTCACATACAATGAAATGTAGTGATACTCACGTCAGTATGTATACCATTATTAGTGACAAACGACTTACCTGATAGCCACACCCTTCAGAATCACGTGACCCTCAGAAGACCATTGGGGCGATGTCTCATACCAATGTGAAGCTTACTGGACAAACCTTACAATGATATGTAGTGATACTCACGTCAGTATGTATATCATTATTAGTGACAAATGACTCACCTGATAGCCCACCCTTCAGAATCACGTGACCCTGAGAAGACCATTGGGGTGATGTCTCATACCAATGTGAAGCTTACTGGACAAACCTTGTGTCACATACAATGAAATGTAGTGATACTCACGTCAGTATGTATACCATTATTAGTGAAAAACGACTCACCTGATAGCCACACCCTTCAGAATCACGTGACCCTCAGAAGACCATTGAGGTGATGTCTCAAACCAATGTGAAGCTTACTGGACAAACCTTGCGTCACATACAATGAAATGTACCATAGATTATTTAGACATCTATGAATGTACTGAGTGATACACATTTCCGTGTGTATCCATTATTAGATCTAGAGACAAATTACTCACCGAAGATAGCCACACCCTTCCGAATCACCATCACCCTAAGAAGACCACTGTGGTGAGGCCTCAGACCAATGTGAGTAGATACAACTAGCTATAGCCTTGTTCTGGACCCCTGAGCGACAACGAGTGTACATTGTTTTCGGTTCAGGCATTAGAAAACTAGCTTTTTTTTGACCTCACATACCTTAATTAAAAATTCGTGGGGACCTGTCCTCTACTGCAGCTGTAGCCTCGGCGTGTTGTAAACTTAAAAGAGGTATTCGAATTCAAATTCAATCATACGTGAGGAGAGGGTTAAATGGCCGTTTAATGATATTCCCGTACAGGATTGGGCGGTGAAATAATGGGACTACGTTAATCGTGAGTGCACGCTTTGTGATATGCACGGATGCATGACTGAATACGTAGTTTGTAATCACCCGCGTGCGGACGGCCGAATTGCTGTGTCTGTTCTAGCTTCACAAACAACTTAGTTTTGCATTCAAGCAAAGGGCTTCCTGAATTGTAGAAATTTTGGTCCATAGTATTTACAATAACTGAGGGAGTGGGTGCCATCACGCGAGTTCGTGTCTCGAAAATGTCGCTTCGCGCCACGACTAACCTGATGCGTGTGAAACACAAGTATGCTCGAGTCACGCACGGGTATCACTCGTGACGCGCGCACGCGTGTGTCAAGAAGCTACGTCTGGATGGTACTGTATGCGCGATTTATACAAACGATCCCGATCGCATCGGGTAAGATCGCATAGTAACTCAACTGGTAGAAAACCTCTTTGGGCAGCGCGATGAGAGGTCTGGGACCGATTTCATGCCATCAAAAACTGAAGGAGGGCCACACTTCAACTACACAGTATGGTACTATCCGCACGTGAGTCAATTTTGAGGCACGAGATGGAGGAACGTACAGATTCAACATGAAATGCTTCTCCCGGGTATGGAAGCCGATTATTCTATAGGAAGGCCTAGTTTTTTAGTATATTTTATAGTTCTTCGATGTACTAGCTATATTATTTTCAAATATCAAAATCGTAAATCGTAAAGGTATTGACACAAATGACCGTGGAATATTGTAATGAGAAACCCTTTTCATTGACTACCTGTACATTTGGGGACAATGTTATGACAATCCTAGGGAAGCCCCAGCTTAAATAGGAAAAATACGGCGACACCACTAAAATCATAACAAATGTAGTGTACTAACATTTTCAAATTTCAAATCCTGGGAAAAATCTGGCGTCCTTGGTATACAACTAACCCATACATTGGTATGGGAAGGTATACGGGAATATTCGGTGATTCGCGAACCGCGAGTAAATTATTTTGACCGCTCATTTCTGGATATGGTCATCACCACCAAAACACGTTTCTGCACACAATGTGTGGTTTGTATATAGGGGCTACATGTATTAGTATGTGCTTTAAAAAACATACACAATTTGCTCTCTTAGAACTGAGATCCAAATGTACATGTACACCAGGCAGCCTAACATCAGTTTAGACAATATACTATTCAGCTAGCTAACCACAGTTTACATAGCACACAATTTTATCATCAAGGGCAAAGTGTACATTTACAGAATGCGATGCGGCATCTTTGCCTAAGTGTTCATCACCACCAGTCAGACTCTGGACCTAAATGTACCAACACAGGCCTAACTTGGACCTACATAGGCGTACCCTGATCCTACATGTACCACCTACACAGGCCTAACCTGCATGGACAATGTACATGTACCTACATCTGGACCTAAATGTACAATTACTACCCTGGACCTACGTATAAGGTCTAAGCTTGTAAGTTTTGTAGCAAAACGCGACAGAACAGTTCAAGCAAGCTACGCTAAGCCTTCTAGTGGCGTACACCTAACCCTTCCCCCCCCCCCCGTACCGTGTGCATTATTTAGAAACAACATACGCCTACATGCACACTACAGTGCTCAAGGTTTAAGCGCACGCCACTGTGCACGCCACTGTGCAGGGTACCGAGGAGTGTAGTGCTCCAGCAAGAGCTGGCAGCCGTGGGTAAGCGTTATGGATACGACGCGGGATATGTACAAGCTACTATATATAGTACATAACACAGCAGGGCCCCGCGGAGGGTATTATGACAGCATCACCGCTTCACCATGCAGTAGCCTAGAAATTACTTAAATGAGTGTGCGGCAGCGCACAATAGGTAGCAACAAACCTTTGGTAATGAACGTTGCCTAATGTACGTACGTCCGTATTTCAATTTTTGTGGGCACGAGACGGGGACACTATGAAATCCAAGAAGGAATACTTCTGTGGAATATGGAACCGAATTTTCAAATACGAAGACCTGCGTTTAAAAGCGCAGAATAGTTGCTTTGTGTATCAGCTATATGTTTCTGTCAGGAGCTAACAGTAGATCTTTAAGGTTTTGACGTAATAGACTGTGGAATATTGTGATGAGGAACTCACCCCGTTGACTTCATGAACATTTGAAAAAAAGGCCCCTACAATTCAATGGAACCGAGGGCTTATTCGGGAAAAATATGGTGCCATGTTTAAAAATCTTGCCAAATGTGCCGCACTAACAATCTGTCAGGAGCTAAGTTGTAAAAAAACATTTGGTATGCTTTCCCCATACTGTGTATGGAACGATTACGGAAATATGTCGTGATTACGCAAACCGCGAATTAATGAAGGGCTCCCGTTGACCGCTCATTTCTCGATATGCGCCGCCATGCTTGTAGTATACATAAAATGGTCGTATTCAGCGCCTTGGTACGACTCACAGAAAATAAGCCTGCTAAAAAAAACAACCAAATCACATACAACCAGCATTTCTGTATACGTTTATACAGTTCAGTAACTCATGTCAGGCAAATTAACGAAAAAAAAGCTTTTTGAAACCAACCAGAAGCGCTATTAGTCACGGGCCTGTATCATGGCGTATGTTAGCATTAAAAAGATGAAAATTACATCATTGTAGTCCTCGTAGGGTGCATAACACAGATATTCACCTGTACTGCGCCTACTTTGAACGGATTACAAAAGATAAGCCAAATTCCAATGCCATGCGATAATGAGGGTCTAGTTACTTGTTACGTAGATAAAAGTGGGGATGAGGGATAGCATCGAGGAGGTATATCATAATGTGGCGGCAAGGTCCATCATACATCGATAGATAGTATTATTTAATCTGAGATATTGCGATTAAGGCAGCGGCCAAAGCAATCTAAATACGAAGGAATTTTATAGCTGGACAAGTATGGGAGGATTGGGAGCTCAGCCGCTCCATCACGGGTGTTTCATTGCATTCTAAAAATGGACATTAGGTTGAGTCATGTACACACAGAACGTACAACACACGTGCATCAAAGTACAGTTAACGGACTGCATGATATGATGCCAACATGCATGCGCAACTCCACACATCAATACACTGTTTTCTGCGTGCATGGCTGATTCCAGTTACACGCCACGCCCTGCATGCACACTACGAGTTCGTATCCTAAACATTTACTCTACATGCCTGATATCAATTATATGTAGTTTTTTAGGTTTGCTTTTCCTGCCACATATCCGAGCCACAGAGATGTGGATTATAACTGTTGCACCCGAAGCCATACTCCAGAGAGAAAAACATATCTCAGCTGAGATTAATATTCCTCCGTTGGGTGTTGAATATTGGAATGTATAGACATGTAGAATGAACACCGGTATTTCAAAGATAAAGAACAACATTGGAAAAGCAGCCAAAGAAAGGAGCTGTTTGAGAGCTTTCGTAAATTGGTCGCCATCGGTGATTGGTTCGTACTTAGATCTTCGACACACTTGACTGGTAAGTTTTGTCACCATGACAATCATGGCTGTGGATGCAGCTATCAGCATAAGCATTGCGGGACCATCCCAGAGGGCAAGCCTCTCAATGAATGCAACACTTGTGTTGGCATAAATGTAACATGCTTATTGCTACCAGGGATCAGCCCATAAGCATGGGTTACCAGAGGTACAATAGCTATCAACGCTGGTACGAGTAGCGAGGTCACAACGTACAACACTTCAAGCTTCTTCAGATTCTTGTGGAGTACCGCAAAACAGAAGAGATGAAAGGTCACCCACATCGTGAAGAGTAGCTTCGTCCATTCTGTGTAAACCCCCAGAAATCCAATAGCAGTACATACGCGACCATAGATGATAGGCGACTTGTCATAGTTGATGAACACCACCTGTATAACGAATACCGATGCCATCACCAGTGCAGACAGTACCTGATAGAGAGCCAGTCGGTAGACGATCTTTTTGTATAGCTTTAGACAACACAGCAACATGGCTGCCAGTAGGCACACGAGTACAGAGACAACCATTGGCCACTGCGAGCACTGCAATAGATGTGCTTACTCCACTGGAATTAACCATCCTTTAGACTACAAGATCATTGAAGGAAAGACGAAGGAAGCTGCAATTGTAGAGAGGACGCAGGGTGGAGGAAGGGGGGCGGGGAGGGGGGGGGGGATTGGGTTGTGATTAGTTGTTTTGATAATACAATCTCGTACCCAGACCCAATGGTCAAACGGTATTATAAGTTCTGGTTAATTTCGAATGAATGGTTCATCCTGGGTTTATCTGTTCTCCGCTAAATGATGCAGCGTAACAGCATCTGACTATACATGCACAGCAAAAACAGATTGATGCATGTCACTATAGAAATCAATAATAGAGCACTCAACGAGTGCTCTATTATTGATTTCTATAGTGACATGCATCAATCTGTTTTTGCTGTGTGTGTCATGTGACTACTCCGTAATCTGCAACGTGTCAAAATGCCACTCAATAATTAAATTAATACACGATCCGTACGCGAAATAAATCATGATCACTTGATAAAAAGGCCGATACTAATCAATCCGCTACATGCATGACGGCAAAGAGAAGGCAAACTAGTAGCATAAAGGTCTGTGCGCGAGCCAGTTGCCTAATGATGTAGTTGTGTAAACCACACTGTTAAAAAAAGGGTGTTGCCACAACACACTTAGGGGTGTTCGTACGCCTGTTTAGGAATAACACCCATGGAGTGTAGTGGTAACCGCTCAGGAGTGTTACAAGCCAACACCCCTGAAGTGTAACCAGTACACTCTATAGGGTGTTGACAAAGGCATCAATAGTTCGTGCATGCACCGTAATCTTATGATACAACATAAATTGATCTTAATAAACTACACAACAACAGTTGATGATTTTAATAAAAAGTTGACAACCAATACAAACATATATGTACAACAAAACTATAAACATGTCTTTAGGGCCTATACGACGATCGAGTAGTCCTGGAGTGTTTCTCTGCATGCTTCGGACACTAAACAAATGAAGAAAACACATAACGGTCAGGTTCCAATATGAGACATGTCTAACCTTTTTAATTGAATCTTGGGTGCAGCCATCAGTCCGATGACGGTCATGATCGCTAAGCAGATCGGTGACAATAACAACATCAATCGTACCGATTGTTACGCTTACCTCGAAGGCTTGTTAGAGCCAGCGTGTCATATGACCTTTGTAAGGGCGTTCGCGACAAGGTACTTACCTGCCTTAAGCAGTGGCTCATTATAGTGGGTAGCGCAGCACACAGTAGTAGCCGAATTTTCCTTAGCCAGAGCGTATAAACAGGCATTCCGGTCCGATCGCGAACTGCTGTTCTCGATGAACTCTCTTCAAAGCACTCAACTCGTCTTACTCAAATGCATCGCTCAACGCTGGAAGGAAACAAATAGCTTACCAAAAAGTCGTGTAACACCGAACTTACCTGTTCATAAATAACAGAACGTGTTTCTAAAGGTCACGCATGCGCAACGAAATATATTTTTTTAGCATGAACTTACATGTACAATTGTGGATCAACATGTCTCACGATGACAAGAAGACACAAATAGCTTGGGTACACTGTAGGTATTCAGGATGTCTAAGATATAGAGTTGTCCAAATGTGAGGAAAGCTATACAGGACTTTTGAGTAGTTCCAATTGCAAAAAGTGCACTTCTCTCAGAGTGTATTTGCTGTCCAACAGTATTTCTGTGTATGTGTGAATGTGTGTGTACATGTATGCATACACATACACACATGAATTATACACATACACACATGTGCATGTGTGTTAATATGTGTGCATTGTGTGTGTGAATTCGTGTGTATGTGTGTATGTGCATGTGGCCATGTGTGTATGCAGGCCTGTAGCCAGGGGGTTGGTCAATCCCCCTTGTTGATGCCTGATTGTGAGGCCCCCCCCCCCCCCTTCATATTTGGCTAAATGTGAGGCCCCACCTCCCCCCTACCCCAACAGTCCTGCAGTCCTATTAATCGACCCCCCCCCCCCTGCCAGACTTCCTGCCTACAAGCCTGCGTATGCATGTGTACATGTGTGCATTGTGTGTGCATGTGTGTGTATGTGTTCATATGTGTAAGTGTGTGTCTGTCATGCACATGTGTGCATGTGTGTGCATGTGTGTGTGCTCGTGTGTGCATGTGTGTGCATGTGTGTATGTCTGCACGTGTGTGCATGTGTGCATTGTGTGTGCATGTGTGCATTGTGTGTGTTAGCATGTGTATACGTGTGTGTTGTGTGTGCACATGTGTGTGCATGTGTGTGTATGTGTTCATATGTTAGCATGAGTCTGTCATGTACGTGGTACATGTGTGTGTGCATGTGTGTGCATGTGTGTGTGCAGCGTGTGTGCATGTGTGCATTGTGTGTGTGTGTGCATGTGTATGTGTGGCATGTGTGTGTACATGTGTGTGACGCACATGTGTGTATGTGTGTATACATGTGTGTGACGCACATGTGTGTATGTGTGTATACATGTGTGTGTGGTTATGTGTATTTGTGTGTGAGTACATATGTATGTGTGTACGTGTGTATACATGCATGCGCATGTGTGGTTATGTGTATGTGTGTGCAGCTTGTGTAAAAATATGTACGTATAAGTGCATCTGTTATGCAAACATGTGCATGCATATGGACATTGTCAAACAATTAATAGTTATTGTATTTATCTCGTATCAGTCATTACACCAAACCAGGCATACATTTTGACCAAAATGTCACAAAAATGATATTTAATCCCACAACAACACTGTACCTACAAAAAGGGTTCAAACACTGTCACTAGTGAAGTACTTTAGCCTACCTTACAAGTGTTTGACAGCATTCATTCATCCAGTATATTTCTTCACGATAGCTATCAGGATCTGCATGTGGTATATAGACATATGTAGCCGCATGAATGCATGAACACTTTTAGCATACATCCAATGTTCAAGCTGCAACAGGTCTGTTAAATATTTTTTAAAGGACTACCTACATGCTTTCTGCTAGATGTCATGCAATATGCTGCTTCCTTGAGCTATATGTGATATTACATGATAAATACTTGTGAGTAATAATGTATATGTTCCCATGCCATTTTACTAGGGTGTGGTCTAAATCGAATTTTAATACACAGTCACTGTTACCACACAAGCACTGCCATTGCATGGGCGTAGGAACCGGGGGGCCAGGGGGGCCTTGGCCCCCCCAATCATGTAAAAGGGGGGGCCGATATGCTTTACGGCCCCCCCAATAATTTATTCTATACATTTTAATTTTATCTCCGCACTGTTTCCATCGAACCGTAATGTTCAATGATTATGTCGCAGGGGGGGGGGGGGGGGGGGGGGGGGGGGGGGGGGGGGGGGTCGATGGGTTCGAACGACCCCCCCCCCCCCTTCCCTATGCGAGGTCACCTTCACCATTGGAATTTTTTTTCATATCGCGTACTAGACATATGTATACGCTAAGTACTATTGCGCTTACGCAGTACTTCATTACGCGCGCTCTGTAATACTGTAACGGTTAGCAAAACCGTGTATTATTAACGATAACGTATTTTCTGTGTGCCAAAAGTGGACTGCCCCCCCCCCCTCCCCCCCGTCGTAAGCGGACTGGCCCCCCCCCCCCCCCAACCCCCCCGTTGTAAGCGACTGCACCCCCCCTCTCCCCCCCCGTCGTAGGCGGACTGCACCCCCCCCCCCCCCCCGTCGTAAGGGACTGCACCCCCCCCCCCCCCCCCGTCGTAAGCGGACTGCAACCCCCCCCCCCCCCCGTCGTAAGGGACTGCCCCACCCCCCCCCCCCCCCCCCCCCCCCCCCGTTAAAAATTTTACAAAGTCGGCCCCCCCAATCTTAAATACGTTCCTACGCCTCTGCATTGTACTTAACCTTCACTCTCAGCACAAAGTGGCATGCAGGATAATAAACAAGCTTGCATCAAATTTGACATTTAGCAGCATACTGGGGTACTACAACACGCTAGCGAACTATACACACAGCAGTGCACATACATGAACATTGCACGCAAGCCTTCATAAGCACATCGAGATTACATGCATGTATACGGTAATTACATGTTGAAAAAGCAGCGTGTAGGCCTACTAGTAGATATCCACACGCGCACGCGCCACTCGGGTCACCAACGCACGGGCGATGGCCAGCCTATGGTAGACGTTTTGTACTGGTACGTTGTGTCACATGTGTGCGTGCATACCACTTGAAGTCCAGTATCACCTCCAACCAGTGGCGGATACAGGAGTAGGGCAATGGGGGGGGCGGTTATATTGGAGGGGCGGCATACCCCCCCCCCCCCCCCCCCCCCTCCCCCACACGGTCCCCCTACCTTTCACGTCACACTGGGTCTGGAATTCTGGGGCTCGCATAAATTAACCTTTCACGCATCCATGCACGCTATACATAACTTAATCATTTTTTAAAAACACCGTACACGCATGATTTATGAAGTATGATCGACAGCAATTAATACAATAATGATTAACTTGATCAGTTGATGCAGAGATACAATGCACACACATGCTTTAGTGCTACTGTTGTTGTGAACACTACGGCAACAATCAGATAATGAAGTTTAAGCGCCTCGCACGGCCTGTGGTAGCGAAGTGGTTTATAACCGCTTCAACGTCAATTGGTTGGGAGTATTGAACATGCATATGAGCAAGACCACTTAAGCGTACTTCTCCCATTGTCGTTCGGAGGTAAGTCTTAAGTCGCTTCAAAACCGAAAAGCTTCGCTCGGCACTCGCGCTAGTCACTGGCAACGTTGCTGTTATCTGCAAGAGACGTCCGATATTTGGAAAGAAATCGGTATCACAGACAGCTAATGCATCAATAGCTGTATCAGGGCAATCGACCTTGTCAGCCCATCTTTTCTTCCAAATTTCGAACTCTCCTTGCACTGCCTGTTCTGATTCCAAGAAATTTGCATAAATCGCAAGTGCTGGTTGTAGATCACTAAAAGAATAGGAAACAATGAACTTGGGGATTAGTGACCAGAGGTGTGCTACAATCGTATTATGAACGCTGAAGCGAGAGCGCAACTCTGACAGAACATGATCCAAAAATGGATAGAAAACACTTCGTTGGAAGTATTCCTGGTCTGATGATGACGCAACATTGACGCGATTTCGCTGCTTTGCTACTATTCGTGGCTGTTTAAGATCGGATTCAACTATTTCTGCCAATGATTCTGCCATCTTCCATACAATAGCAAATGAACCATCACTTGAACGCATTTCGTCAAGACACGCAACAATCTCGTCGACTAGGCTCATCGCTTTCATGACATCAATGCCTGTTTTCTGTAGATGTACTGATAGTGGCTTGGTGACAGCTAAAACTTGATTCATGACACATGTTGCAACAATGAACTCTGGTTTTGTCATTGAGTTTAAAAGCAACTGTGCAGACGTTGATGTATCTTTGTCAAGATCAAGACAGCTCTTAAGACAAGTAACAAGAGGATTGAAAAGCTCTACAAAAGTTAGAATAGCGTCATGCCTCTCTACCCATCTGGTTTCACATAGTTGTCTTAGACGCGTTTTTCTGCTTTCTGGCATTTCTTCTACAACTGTGGATTCTAGAATGGTAGTACGCTTTGCAGAACGACTGAAAAAGGTTGCAGCAGATGAAATTACACCCATAGCATTGCGTACAGCTTGTTCGTTTGAGCCGTTTGATATACACAGGTTAAGTACATGATTGGCACAATGCATGTATGTTGCCTGAGGATGCTTTGCACATATGACAGCATGGGCACCATTAAGTGTTCCACTCATTGAACTGGCTCCATCATAGCCTTGACCAACAAGACTACCAAGATCCAGGTTTCTGCTTTCGAGTTCATGCATGATTTTGTTCCCCAATCCATGACCTGTCAAATCTGTCACTTCACTGAAGCCTAAGAATTCTTCACACAATTTTCCTCCTCCAACATAACGCACGCAAATGCTCAGCTGTTCCTTCCGTCCTGCATCCATGGTTTCATCAGCTAAAACACTGAAATACTTGGCGGCTTTAACCCGATTCACTACAGACTTAATCATCAGCTCCCCAATGCAACTAATCAATTCATTCTGTGTCGTCTTTGAGATGTATGTTGCATTCCTGCCAGATGATGTCAAATGAGACTCCAACACCTTATCACCACAGTCAACTCGGAAAGCGAGCAATGCACGGAAGTTTCCTTGGTTTATATCGCCATACACAGACTCATCAACAGCATTAAAAATGACTGGCCCATCATCCCGATGGCCACAAAGTGAAATGTTTTGTCTTCCACAAAACAGAATAGTTTTAACTATTGATCGTAAAATGGTCCTGCTGCGATTTGCTTCATCGCTTCGGGTTTGGTCTAGCTCCTTTAAAATATCTACTCCCGTTTTCATTCTATGCCGAAACTCGGCTGCTTGGATGATTGCTGACTTGTGATAATCTGTGGCTTCGTGATTGGTCACATAACCATCTTTACCAAACAATCGATGGTACTTATTTAATGGCTTACTTACCAGAGCATTCAGCTTCTGATGCCCCCGACCCGCCTCTCCAGTGGTAGGTCCAAACAAGACACATGGGCGACAGAACAAACCTTGCTGAGATGGAGAATATGATAAAAAGGAGTGTTGTTGCAAATGCGTATGTTTCAGGTATCTCTTCTCCTCTTTTCCATTTATAATTCTTGTAGAATATGGCATTGCAAAGTCCGCACCAGGAACCCAGCTGCTATTTAATAGCTCCATTTTATGTGCATCGCTTAGGGAAACACCAATGTGCAAACCGATGTCAGTACCAGTACTTGCAGACGATTCATTGAGAAGTGGAAGCTCATGTTCAGTTGCATTATCCTTGCTGAAAGAAGCGGGTTCATTCAAACACTCCACTGGACAAACAACCGTAGTCACAGGAAGCTTGATGGCTGGATGTCCTAGTGGATGGCACTCATCTAGCAGATCTGGATGCAGTTCAACAGCACTACATGTAGGAGGTAGAAGACGCCTTGCTGGAACTAGAGTCATAAGTGGCTCCGCTGGCTCGATCGCGACTGGAGATGTGATTGGGTGCTCAGTTGCACAATAGATATGACACATATCAGCACTTGCTGTTGCCATCTCTCCTGCTGCTGTATGATCACAAACAGAACCGGCCACTAGTGGTGTAGCATTTGGAGCAACAGCGGTGAAATAAGATGAAATCTTGCTACATACCTCACTGTCGGCAGCAAGATACTTTAATCGTTTTGCTTTACGAAACGATGCTCCTGAACCTTTGGATCGCTTTGATGACATCGTGCACGTGTGATGAACAACCAATTGCCAACTAATTTGTCGGAACTTTTATTGAAAATTATTATCACGATTAAATAAAGATTTGACAAATAACAATAACTATTGTAACCGTAGTCCGTACCTCAGATCGCAGACACGATTCCCGACAGCTGCGAGTGGATTACATCACCGCTATGTGGAAAAACAGTGACTCGCCTAGTGTTTATGTGTACGTCGTAGTGTGAAGGGGGGCGGCAATTTAATAATAGGGGCGGCATTTTATATCGATGGGGGGGGGGGGGGGCGGCCGCCCCCCCCAACGCTATGGTAGATCCGCCACTGCCTCCAACTACGAAGTCACAGCTGCCATCATAGTCATATCATCTACCAAACCACGCCCTCTCTGTCAGAAAGTAATTACTAAACAAGGCTGGGAACTATCCTACTGGGGTGTAAATGCGGTAAATCAGTGTTATGACAACACACCTTTAAAACGACCTAACACCCCACCCTTGCTGGGGGTTGCTCCTAACACCCTAACGTAGTCTGCCAACACCCCAAGATGTCAGCTCAACACCCTTGTGTGTTGCCATAACACTCCTTGGGCTGTAACACCCCTCAAACCTAACACCCCTCGGGCCTTTTTTTTAACAGTGCAGCGTGGCCCGGAGTATTGATATGGAATGAGGCCCACCACACACCCCTCCCCCTTCCTTACCCCTCCACTCGACCCGTCTAAAATGTGCTCATCGTCTATTTGTTTCAACAAAATATTCGACAGTGCGCAAAAAGATAATAATGCGCAATTGAATTGTCCCCAACATCAGTCGAACATTATTAATTGTGCATGATTCGATCGGATCCAAGTGGCTTAACTGATGCGTCCGCGGAGGTGTTTTAAGTTCTGCAGCCAACCAAAGTTACCTTGTGCCCATCACGCTAGAAAATACATGCACATTGGATCCATATTGCCGCATACCCCCACCAGCAGGTGATTTACAGTTACATCTACCGATGGCTCTCTATATAAATTGCAAATTCTATCTGCACTGCATGGCGATGTCAACTCTGATAGCGACGTATGCATGGGACACTTACATGTGTCTCCCCGACCGCAGCCATCGTGATAAAATTGGCCCAGATTGGCTCATCAAGTGTGTATCATGTGATCAGTAATTCTAGTTTTCGAGGTCTATAGCTACTTAATTAACCAGATCTGTATGTGAAACCATATATTCTCTTAATTCAGTTTTGCTGCCACAATGTATAGTGATAATGATAATATATTTGTACACTCCTCAACTCACCTCTCTCTCTCTCCTCTCTCTCTCTCTCTCTCTCTCCTCTCTCTCTCTCTCTCTCTCTCTCTCTCTCTCTCTCTCTCTCTCTCTCTCTCTCTCTCTCTCTCTCTCTCTCTCTCTCTCTCTCTCTCTCTCTCTCTCTCTCTCCTCTCTCCCCCCCCCCCCTCCCTTCCCTCCCTTGATCCCTATTCCTCTCCCTCGTCTATACCCTTGTGTCACGAACTTTCTCCTCCCCGGTGTGACACATACATTCTCCTCGTGCTGTAGGTAAAAGGCTTCCCGCCAGGTTCATCCACATGCACACAGCACAGGTGTATCAAATTAAATACTAAAGTTCACGGCCGGCTAACAGGTATATGCACAAAATCATACACGCTTACCCGTCGCAATTGCTATCAGACAACGTTTATTTGGTTTGGTATAGGTTTGCGTTTCCTGCCACATATCCGAGCCACAGAGATGTGGATTATAACTGTTGCACCCGAAGCCATACTCCAGAGAGAGACACATATGTAAGCTGAGATCACTATTCCTTCATTGGGTGTTGAATGGTGGAATCTATAGACATGAAAAGTGAACACTGGTATTTCAAAGATGAAGAACAACAGTGGAAAGATAGCTAATGGAAGGAGTTGTTTTAGTGCGTTAGAAAACTGGTCACCATCGGTGATTAGTTCGTACTTAGATCTCCGATAAACTTGACTGGCCAGTTTTATCACCATGACAACCATGGCTGTGGATGCGCCTATCAGTATAAACATTGCAGGACCATCCCAGAGAGCAAATCTTTCAATCAATGCAACACTCCCATTAGACGCTTGAATGTAACATGTAGAGCCAGCATATCTTGACCCGTAGGTCTGGGTGACCAGAGGTAGAGCAGCTATCAACGCTGGCACGAGTAGCGAGGTCACAACGTACAACGCTTCAAGCTTCTTCATATTCTTGTGGAATACCGCAAAACAGAAGAGATGAAAGGTCACCCACGTCGTGAAGAGCAGCTTCATCCATTCCGTGTACACCTCCAGGAATCCAATAGCAGTACATAATCGACGATAGATGTCAGACGATTCGTCATAGTTGATAAACCGCATGACCTGCAAAATGCCTACCGACGCCATCGCCAGCGCAGACAGTACTTGATAGAGAGCCAGTCGGTAGACGAGCGTTTTGTACAGCTTCAGACGAAGCACCAAGATGGCTGCCAGTAGACACACGACTACGGAAACACCGTGAGCCGACGAGAAAACTACATGTTTCGTAATACTTATTTCGCTGGAATTAACCATCTTTTATACACTAGAACGGCACAGACACAATCATGGAGCTACAATAAATGCTGTAGTAGTACATGGGTGCGTGGGAGCGATGTGGAGGAGGGGATTTGTATTTAAAAGGAGTAGCGTGTTGTATAATCTCGTACCCAGACTCAAACGACTTTGAACGCTGACTTGAACATATCCTATGTCTAGGTTTATCAGTTCTCGGTGCTTTACAACACAGCCACAACACTATACTGCGCAATACGTATGTACTCATAACAGGCTACATGCACAGCTCCTGGAGGAAAAGAGGAGTACCATTTAGAGTTTGTGTGGGAGCCAGTTGCTATCTATGATTTTTTGCATTGTGACTAATTATGCGCAATTGAACTGTCCCCGCCCCCGCCCCCGCCCCCTCCCCTACCTTGTACAATGCGCATAATATATTAATCATTACGGATCTTTGGCCTGCATGGTGATTCGGTTAAAGTCGATTGTAGAACAAGACTCATGGTTTTATATATTAAGAAAGGGGCGTCAAAGTTTATTGAAAGGTGCCCTTACCAGGATTTGGGGGAGGGAGTAAACAAGGGTCAGATTGGTGGTTTTGTACAACATAAACTTTACCACGGGTGCAGACCTTACGATTTCTGTTAGAGTCTGGCAGATCTCCCATACATGTATTCCAAAGGCAAGAAAGCTCTACTTTAAAATAAAATATAATAAAATAATAAACATATCGCTTAAAGCCTGAAAAAATGAGTTGAGTACTTCTTGTCATTAATTTGCGTGTCGAGACGCTAATCCAGCCGGGTCGCTGTCAATTGCGCGCTCCATCTATGCAAAAAGTCAAAATTGCTGTTCAAAACATGTATATGAAGTGTACATGTACATCGCCAAGAATTTCTGTCATGAAGGAGCGACTGTCTCTCACCTTTTTATTTGCTGTTGTGTTCAGGGAGTTTTTATCAATAGCCACAACTGTAAGGTCTGCTGCACCCGTGGTAAGTTTACATAATGGGTTCACGGGAATATTCTCGTAGGTTGCCTCAGAAGACGAAGTAAATATAGTCTGGAGCGGAGCCCGAGGTGCATTGCAGCGTCTTTGCTACAGCATCACTTTAAAAATCCGGAACCCATCGAAGCTAGTGATTTCAATTCTGCAAGAAAGAGTGCGTCGCTTTGTGATTGATGACTGCTTGAGGGTCAAGTTGAGTTAGTGCAATGCATTCATCTTCTGCACGTGCATTCTACATGGATGCGAAGAAAGTAGGTTTTATGAAACGATCAAAAGCGGAGCAGCTAAAATTCTATTGCATCTACAGTAGTTTGCTTTGTTAATTGCCTGTCTGATTAGAGGTAAGAATGAATACAATTAGTGGGTAGCATGACCCTTGGCAAAGAACACTGACAGTTTTCCCTCTCGGCCTTATTTTCCGTATGTTCATTTCCGTATCTTCGTACCACACATACATCATGATACATGTGAGTACACTGTATCCGAGCCACCTAGTTGCGAATGACCACAGTTGCATACTAAGCCATACTCCAGATCTACAGTGTAAGATAATCGTCATTTGCTATGTGTATCATCTTTGGTCACCGTTGTTGCCAATATGGGGATGCTGCCTATAACTGAACGTGTGTGTACTGCTGATGATTACTGTGAAATAAACCTTCAACACTTCGTGACATACATGTATAGTCCTACGTGGCAGTATGATATCTTTTGTATTTAATTAGTGACATATTCCAAAGGTGTTGAGCCATGTACTGTAGATGTGCTTCTATAATATCATATGATTACTGCTCGGTCTCAGTACAGCCTAGCTGGACGAAACCCACCTAACCATTTTAAAGCGAAACAATAGAACGATCAAATGTGCAACAGAAAGATTATATTTCAGATGAAAATAACACAAAAACAACCCCATCATATATGAGACTTAAATCGGCTGAGATATATAATCAACAACAACAAAGGCATGTGTATCTACTGGCTGGCTCATAGTACACACATTTAATGCAAATGGGTTCAGATGAGTACAGCAACATAGATTGCCATTTTAAGTAATAGGCGCCAGATACTCTGCTGTCAAATGAAAGGAAACAAAAATGAAGACATAAATAAAAAGAACACAATGGACATCTACCTCCTCCTCCCTCCCCCCCTTTATTATACTACCTCACAGTGATGGCCCATCAATGTCGGCCAACGTCCTCTGGAGACGCTGCCAAGGACTGTGGAGAAGGACGCCACCCACAACGACACCCAGTGCTTGCGGGAGAGGCTCCAACGCTTTGACCTCGGTGAACAAGAATGGTCTTCCCCTAACTTCTTCCTTCTCGACCTCTCCATCCTCCTCGTGGTCTCCCGAGAAGCAGATGTAGTCTCCCTCGCGGACTAATATCTCGGCCACACTCTGCAGTCCATCAGGGTCAAGGAACAGGTCGACCTGCTCACTCCCTGCTGCCTCCTCCCTTCCCCATGTCCTCGCAAACACCTACACAAGGTGGATGCCACTGATGATGTCTTTGCAATTAAACTGCACTCTGAACGTAGTGTTACTAGAATTGTTTTTTCTAGTTATGGGTGATTGCATGTGTTCAGTTCAAACATGATTGTGGCAAGTCGTTTCTCAAATACATGTACATTGTGTGAATATACTTTAATACTTATGTCCACGTACACAATTTGAAAGTTACAGGCACACGTAAGCACTTTAACACACCTGCACATGTACATGTATGTAGCATATGTCACATGTATGCACTCCCAACATAAACGCCTATGCCCCCCCCCCTCCCCCAATTTCATGCCCCATCTCTTCCCCAAACCCATGCCACTCCCATACCCACGCCAGTCTCCCATACCATGCAACCCCTCCTCCCCATACCAGCTTCCGGTGCACCAGCTTCCTCAACAGCTGGCTGTCCAGCTCCCACCAATGGCCTGAACTGCAGGTGGAAGCCACGCCCCAAAGCCTGCAGCGGAGGGCGAGGGGTGGGAGGGAGCTGGGGGAGAAGGGGGAGGGAAGAGTGTGAAGGTGGGTCATTGGGACGACAACGTGGTCTGTGCCCACATCAATGAATTGAACCACAGCCTGTGGAGAGGTGATGAGGTGGGGAGACGAGAGTGGAGAGGATGGAAAAAGAAAAAAAAAGCACTGAAAATGGAAGAGAAAAAATGATCTAGAAGTACCTGTTTCTGTGGGGCAGCATGCAACTTCAACTGCTTTACAGTGGCCCTTCTAAAGTCAGAGGTACTTGGCACTCGGATACAACATATGTCCCCTTCGGATGCCTTGAAAGGGATGGGGAGGAGGGAGAGAAAGGGTGGAGAGAAGATTGGAGGAGAAGAGATGAGGAGGGAGGGGAGCGGGATATGGAAGGAGAAGGGAAGAGGGAAGAATAGAATTGAGTGACATCAATGCACTGTTGTCAGTATCTTTGCATACGGTAGTCAGCTGGGGTGGTTTGGCCTCCATGATGCCTCGTGAGATCTCTTTCAGATCTTTTTCAACATGCACTGTCAACTGGAGCCACACCTTCTCTGGGGAGTACACCTTTGTGTGTGAGTGATGTGTAGGGAGGGAATTGTGTGAGGGATGTGTGTGAAAATAGGGGAGGAAGGGATGTGTGTGTGAAAGGTGGGAGAGAGGATGTGTGAAAGGTGTGAGAGATGTGTGACGACTCTCAAAACAAACCACTCCCCTCTCGCAATTTCTAAAATTTATTTTTAAACTCCTCCCCAGCCCTCTGCTTGGAATCACCTCTGAAGCAACGACGGGAGTGAGTCCATTGCTATTGGTCACTGCCCAACCACTGAACTGCCACACGACTTCCTTCCCAACGATGCTCTCCATCCAAGGAGCACACACGGATTCTGAGGACCTCCCTGTTGGAAGAGAAGGACTGCAGGACCACCAACAACAGAGAACCTCACCCACACACACACACACACACACACACACACACACACACAACACACACACACACAAACAACACACACACACACACACACAACACACACACACACAAACACACACACACACAACACACACACACACACACACAACTCACCTAAACATAATGCATCCACAAAACCCACCTTACTAATTGCACTAAAACTACTCACGTACTATCTAACAGGTTTTATCCTGCTCATTAGAAAGCAAACACAAACACGCACCCCGAGATGCACAGCACACGACGACGACACACTCATAATGACACACCCACCTGCCACACCCACGTGTCACACCCACCTGCCACACCCACCTGCCACACATCCACTACCATCCCTCGCTGGCTCGGACTTCGGAACAGCCAAATCACCGACAGGTGCCCCTCTGCGACCAGCACGGTGCCCCTGGTCACTGCTACGTACCTGCTCACATGACTGTCCGTGTGACTGCTCACATGACTGTCCATGTGACTGCTCACATGACTGTCCATGTGATTGCTCACATGACCGTCTGTGCGACTGCTCACATGACTGTCCATGTAACTGCCCTAGCTGTACAGTGGGCATCAGTGTGGTCCCCATTTTGCACACGTCTGTGCGTAACAGCTGCATTGAAACGTTGCTGGTGGGAGGGTGTGGCCTCACAAAGCTGCCCCCCCTTCCTCTCCTCCCTGGCTGGGCGTGGCTCCAGGAACCCTCTGCCGTGAGTGTGCCTCTCCCTCCATCCCCTGTTCAGCAACACTCCTCTTTGCACCAGTGTGTGGACGACAGAACCTGCATGCGCACATAGGTGGAGGTGGGAGGGGAAAGGAGATGGGAGGAGAAAGATGGGAAGGGAAAGGAGATGGGAGGGGGGAAGGAGATGGGAGGGGAAAGGAGATGGGAGGAGAAAGATGAGAAGGAAAAGGAGATGGGAGGGGAAAGGAGATGGAGGGGAAGAGGAGATGAGAGATAGGAGGGGGAAGGAAGATGGGAGGGGAAAGAGGTAGTGAGGGGAAGAGGTTAGGAGGGGGAAGGAGATGGGAGGGGAAAGAAGGTAAGGGAGGAGTGAAGGAGGGATATGTATCTGAACCCGGCACAATGCTTAGTGAATCACCAAGGGCAGGGCTCTCATTAATCAAGTATGACAATATTTTTATGGAAACCATGTTTGCATTTGGCAGTGAAATACTGAA
>JABACO010000120.1:35757-64339 GCA_013339895.1 Ephydatia muelleri
GGAGAGAGGGATGAGAGAGAGAGAGACGAGAGAGAGAGAGGAGAGAGAGAGTGAGAGGAGCGCCGAGAGAGAGCAGAGAGAGAGAGAGAGAGAGAGGAGAAGGAGAGAGAGAGAGAGAGGAGAGAGAGTGGAGAGAGAGAGAGAGAGAGAGAGAGGAGAGAGAGGAGAGAGAGAGAGGAGAGAGAGGAGAGAGGAGAGAGAGAGAGAGGAGAGAGAGAGAGAGAGAGAGAGAGAGAGAGAGGAGGAGTTTGAGGAGTGTACAAATATATTATCATTATCACTATATACATTGTGGCAGCAAAACTGAATTAAGAGAATATATGGTTTCACATACAGATCTGGTTTAATTAAGTAGCTATAGACCTCGAAAACTAGAATTACTGATCACATGATACACACTTGATGAGCCAATCTGGGCCAATTTTATCACGATGGCTGCGGTCGGGAGACACATGTAAGTGTCCCATGCATACGTCGCTATCAGAGTTGACATCGCCATGCAGTGCAGATAGAATTTGCAATTTATATAGAGAGCCATCGGTAGATGTAACTGTAAATCACCTGCTGGTGGGGGTATGCGGCAATATGGATCCAATGTGCATGTATTTCTAGCGTGATGGGCACAAGGTAACTTTGGTTGGCTGCAGAACTTAAAACACCTCCGCGGACGCATCAGTTAAGCCACTTGGATCCGATCGAATCATGCACAATTAATAATGTTCGACTGATGTTGGGGACAATTCAATTGCGCATTATCTTTTTGCGCACTGTCGAATATTTTGTTGAAACAAATAGACGATGAGCACATTTTAGACGGGTCGAGTGGAGGGGTAAGGAAGGGGGGGGTGTGTGTGGGGGCCTCATTCATATCAATACTCCGGGCCACGCTGCACTGTTAAAAAAAAAGGCCCGAGGGGTGTTAGGTTTGAGGGGTGTTACAGCCCAAGGAGTGTTATGGCAACACACAAGGGTGTTGAGCTGACATCTTGGGGTGTTGGCAGACTACGTTAGGGTGTTAGGAGCAACCCCCAGCAAGGGTGGGGTGTTAGGTCGTTTTAAAGGTGTGTTGTCATAACACTGATTTACCGCATTTACACCCCAGTAGGATAGTTCCCAGCCTTGTTTAGTAATTACTTTCTGACAGAGAGGGCGTGGTTTGGTAGATGATATGACTATGATGGCAGCTGTGACTTCGTAGTTGGAGGCAGTGGCGGATCTACCATAGCGTTGGGGGGGGCGGCCGCCCCCCCCCCCCATCGATATAAAATGCCGCCCCTATTATTAAATTGCCGCCCCCCTTCACACTACGACGTACACATAAACACTAGGCGAGTCACTGTTTTTCCACATAGCGGTGATGTAATCCACTCGCAGCTGTCGGGAATCGTGTCTGCGATCTGAGGTACGGACTACGGTTACAATAGTTATTGTTATTTGTTAAATCTTTATTAATCGTGATAATAATTTTCAATAAAAGTTCCGACAAATTAGTTGGCAATTGGTTGTTCATCACACGTGCACGATGTCATCAAAGCGATCCAAAGGTTCAGGAGCATCGTTTCGTAAAGCAAAACGATTAAAGTATCTTGCTGCCGACAGTGAGGTATGTAGCAAGATTTCATCTTATTTCACCGCTGTTGCTCCAAATGCTACACCACTAGTGGCCGGTTCTGTTTGTGATCATACAGCAGCAGGAGAGATGGCAACAGCAAGTGCTGATATGTGTCATATCTATTGTGCAACTGAGCACCCAATCACATCTCCAGTCGCGATCGAGCCAGCGGAGCCACTTATGACTCTAGTTCCAGCAAGGCGTCTTCTACCTCCTACATGTAGTGCTGTTGAACTGCATCCAGATCTGCTAGATGAGTGCCATCCACTAGAACATCCAGCCATCAAGCTTCCTGTGACTACGGTTGTTTGTCCAGTGGAGTGTTTGAATGAACCCGCTTCTTTCAGCAAGGATAATGCAACTGAACATGAGCTTCCACTTCTCAATGAATCGTCTGCAAGTACTGGTACTGACATCGGTTTGCACATTGGTGTTTCCCTAAGCGATGCACATAAAATGGAGCTATTAAATAGCAGCTGGGTTCCTGGTGCGGACTTTGCAATGCCATATTCTACAAGAATTATAAATGGAAAAGAGGAGAAGAGATACCTGAAACATACGCATTTGCAACAACACTCCTTTTTATCATATTCTCCATCTCAGCAAGGTTTGTTCTGTCGCCCATGTGTCTTGTTTGGACCTACCACTGGAGAGGCGGGTCGGGGGCATCAGAAGCTGAATGCTCTGGTAAGTAAGCCATTAAATAAGTACCATCGATTGTTTGGTAAAGATGGTTATGTGACCAATCACGAAGCCACAGATTATCACAAGTCAGCAATCATCCAAGCAGCCGAGTTTCGGCATAGAATGAAAACGGGAGTAGAGTAGATTTTAAAGGAGCTAGGACCAAACCCGAAGCGATGAAGCAAATCGCAGCAGGACCATTTTACGATCAATAGTTAAAACTATTCTGTTTTGTGGAAGACAAAACATTTCACTTTGTGGCCATCGGGATGATGGGCCAGTCATTTTTAATGCTGTTGATGAGTCTGTGTATGGCGATATAAACCAAGGAAACTTCCGTGCATTGCTCGCTTTCCGAGTTGACTGTGGTGATAAGGTGTTGGAGTCTCATTTGACATCATCTGGCAGGAATGCAACATACATCTCAAAGACGACACAGAATGAATTGATTAGTTGCATTGGGGGAGCTGATGATTAAGTCTGTAGTGAATCGGGTTAAAGCCGCCAGTATTCAGTGTTTTAGCTGATGAAACCATGGATGCAGGACGGAAGGAACAGCTGAGCATTTGCGTGCGTTATGTTGGAGGAGGAAAATTGTGTGAAGAATTCTTAGGCTTCAGTGAAGTGACAGATTTGACAGGTCATGGATTGGGGAACAAAATCATGCATGAACTCGAAAGCAGAAACCTGGATCTTGGTAGTCTTGTTGGTCAAGGCTATGATGGAGCCAGTTCAATGAGTGGAACACTTAATGGTGCCCATGCTGTCATATGTGCAAAGCATCCTCAGGCAACATACATGCATTGTGCCAATCATGTACTTAACCTGTGTATATCCAACGGCTCAAACGAAACAAGCTGTACGCAATGCTATGGGTGTAATTTCATCTGCTGCAACCTTTTTCAGTCGTTCTGCAAAGCGTACTACCATTCTAGAATCCACAGTTGTAGAAGAAATGCAGAAAGCAGAAAAAAGCGTCTAAGACAACTATGTGAAACCAGATGGGTAGAGAGGCATGACGCTATTCTAACTTTTGTAGAGCTTTCAATCCTCTTGTTACTTGTCTTAAGAGCTGTCTTGATCTTGACAAAGATACATCAACGTCTGCACAGTTGCTTTTTAAACTCAATGACAAAACCAGAGTTCATTGTTGCAACATGTGTCATGAATCAAGTTTTAGCTGTCACCAAGCCACTATCAGTACATCTACAGAAAACAGGCATTGATGTCATGAAAGCGATGAGCCTAGTCGACGAGATTGTTGCGTGTCTTGACGAAATGCGTTCAAGTGATGGTTCATTTGCTATTGTATGGAAGATGGCAGAATCATTGGCAGAAATAGTTGAATCCGATCTTAAACAGCCACGAATAGTAGCAAAGCAGCGAAATCGCGTCAATGTTGCGTCATCATCAGACCAGGAATACTTCCAACGAAGTGTTTTCTATCCATTTTTGGATCATGTTCTGTCAGAGTTGCGCTCCTCGCTTCAAGCGTTCATAATACGATTGTAGCACACCTCTGGTCACTAATCCCCAAGTTCATTGTTTCCTATTCTTTTAGTGATCTACAACCAGCACTTGCGATTTATGCAAATTTCTTGGAATCAGAACAGGCAGTGCAAGGAGAGTTCGAAATTGGAAGAAAAGATGGGCTGACAAGGTCGATTGCCCTGATACAGCTATTGATGCATTAGCTGTCTGTGATACCGATTTCTTTCCAAATATCGGACGTCTCTTGCAGATAACAGCAACGTTGCCAGTGACTAGCGCGAGTGCCGAGCGAAGCTTTTCGGTTTTTGAAGCGACTTAAGACTTACCTCCGAACGACAATGGGAGAAGTACGCTTAAGTGGTCTTGCTCATATGCATGTTCAATACTCCCAACCAATTGACGTTGAAGCGGTTATAAACCACTTCGCTACCACAGGCCGTGCGAGGCGCTTAAACTTCATTATCTGATTGTTGCCGTAGTGTTCACAACAACAGTAGCACTAAAGCATGTGTGTGCATTGTATCTCTGCATCAACTGATCAAGTTAATCATTATTGTATTAATTGCTGTCGATCATACTTCATAAATCATGCGTGTACGGTGTTTTTAAAAATGATTAAGTTATGTATAGCGTGCATGGATGCGTGAAAGGTTAATTTATGCGAGCCCCAGAATTCCAGACCCAGTGTGACGTGAAAGGTAGGGGGACCGTGTGGGGGAGGGGGGGGGGGGGGGGGGTATGCCGCCCCTCCAATATAACCGCCCCCCCCATTGCCCTACTCCTGTATCCGCCACTGGTGGGAGGTGATACTGGACTTCAAGTGGTATGCACGCACACATGTGACACAACGTACCAGTACAAAACGTCTACCATAGGCTGGCATCGCCCGTGCGTTGGTGACCCGAGTGGCGCGTGCGCGTGTGGATATCTACTAGTAGGCCTACACGCTGCTTTTTCAACATGTAATTACCGTATACATGCATGTAATCTCCGATGTGCTTATGAAGGCTTGCGTGCAATGTTCATGTATGTGCACTGCTGTGTGTATAGTTCGCTAGCGTGTTGTAGTACCCCAGTATGCTGCTAAATGTCAAATTTGATGCAAGCTTGTTTATTATCCTGCATGCCACTTTGTGCTGAGAGTGAAGGTTAAGTACAATGCAGAGGCGTAGGAACGTATTTAAGATTGGGGGGGGCCGACTTTGTAAAATTTTTAACGGGGGGGGGGGGGGGGGGGGGGGGGGGGTGGGGACGAGGGGGGGGGGGGGGGGGGGGGGGGGGGGTGCAGTCCGCTTACGACGGGGGGGGGGGGGGGGGGGGCAGTCCCTTACGACGGGGGGGGGGGGGGGGGGTGCAGTCCGCCTACGACGGGGGGGGAGAGGGGGGGTGCAGTCGCTTACAACGGGGGGGTTGGGGGGGGGGGGGGGCCAGTCCGCTTACGACGGGGGGGAGGGGGGGGGGCAGTCCACTTTTGGCACACAGAAAATACGTTATCGTTAATAATACCGGTTTTGCTAACCGTTACAGTTTACAGAGCGCGCGTAATGAAGTACTGCGTAAGCGCAATAGTACTTAGCGTATAATATGTCTAGTACGCGATATGAAAAAAAATTCCCATGGTGAAGGTGACCTCGCATAGGGAAGGGGGGGGGGGGTCGTTCGAACCCATCGACCCCCCCCCCCCCCCCCCCCCCCACCCCTGCGACATAATCATTGAACATTACGGTTCGATGGAAACAGTGCGGAGAATAAAATTAAAATGTATAGAATAAATTATTGGGGTGCCGTAAAAGCATATCGGCCCCCCCCTTTTACATGATTGGGGGGGCCAAGGCCCCCCTGGCCCCCCCGGTTCCTACGCCCATGCAATGGCAGTGCTTGTGTGGTAACAGTGACTGTGTATTAAAATTCGATTTAGACCACACCCTAGTAAATGGCATGGGAACATATACATTATTACTCACAAGTATTTATCATGTAATATCACATATAGCTCAAGGAAGCAGCATATTGCATGACATCTAGCAGAAAGCATGTAGGTAGTCCTTTAAAAAATATTTAACAGACCTGTTGCAGCTTGAACATTGGATGTAGCTAAAAGTGTTTCATGCATTCATGCGGCTACATATGTCTATATACCACATGCAGATCCTGATAGCTATCGTGAAGAAATATACTGGATGAATGAATGCTGTCAAACACTTGTAAGGGTAGGCTAAAGTACTTCACTAGTGACAGTTGTTGAACCCTTTTTGTAGGTACAGTGTTGTTGTGGGATTAAATATCATTTTTGTGACATTTTGGTCAAAATGTATGCCTGGTTTGGTGTAATGACTGATACGAGATAAATACAATAACTATTAATTGTTTGACAATGTCCATATGCATGCACATGTTTGCATAACAGATGCACTTATACGTACATATTTTTACACAAGCTGCACACACATACACATAACCACACATGCGCATGCATGTATACACACGTACACACATACATATGTACTCACACACAAATACACATAACCACACACACATGTATACACACATACACACATGTGCGTCACACACACATGTATACACACATACACACATGTGCGTCACACACATGTACACACACATGCCACACATACACATGCACACACACACACACAATGCACACATGCACACACGCTGCACACACACATGCACACACATGCACACCCACATGTACCACGTACATGACAGACTCATGCTAACATATGAACACATACACACACATGCACACACATGTGCACACACAACACACACGTATACACATGCTAACACACACAATGCACACATGCACACACAATGCACACATGCACACACGTGCAGACATACACACATGCACACACATGCACACACGAGCACACACACATGCACACACATGCACACATGTGCATGACAGACCACACACTTACACATATGAACACATACACACACATGCACACACAATGCACACATGTACACATGCATACGCAGGCTTGTAGGCAGGAAGTCTGGCAGGGGGGGGGGGGTCGATTAATAGGACTGCAGGACTGTTGGGGTAGGGGGGAGGTGGGGCCTCACATTTAGCCAAATATGAAGGGGGGGGGGGGGGCCTCACAATCAGGCATCAACAAGGGGATTGACCAACCCCCTGGCTACAGGCCTGCATACACACATGGCCACATGCACATACACACATACACACGAATTCACACACCACAATGCACACATATTAACACACATGCACATGTGTGTATGTGTATAATTCATGTGTGTATGTGTATGCATACATGTACACACACATTCACACATACACAGAAATACTGTTGGACAGCAAATACACTCTGAGAGAAGTGCACTTTTTGCAATTGGAACTACTCAAAAGTCCTGTATAGCTTTCCTCACATTTGGACAACTCTATATCTTAGACATCCTGAATACCTACAGTGTACCCAAGCTATTTGTGTCTTCTTGTCATCGTGAGACATGTTGATCCACAATTGTACATGTAAGTTCATGCTAAAAAAATATATTTCGTTGCGCATGCGTGACCTTTAGAAACCACGTTCTGTTATTTATGAACAGGTAAGTTCGGTGTTACACGACTTTTTGGTAAGCTATTGTTCCTTCCAGCGTTGAGCGATGCATTTGAGTAAGACGAGTTGAGTGCTTTGAAGAGAGTTCATCGAGAACAGCAGTTCGCGATCGGACCGGAATGCCTGTTTATACGCTCTGGCTAAGGAAAATTCGGCTACTACTGTGTGCTGCGCTACCCACTATAATGAGCCACTGCTTAAGGCAGGTAAGTACCTTGTCGCGAACGCCCTTACAAAGGTCATATGACACGCTGGCTCTAACAAGCCTTCGAGGTAAGCGTAACAATCGGTACGATTGATGTGTTATTGTCACCGATCTGCTTAGCGATCATGACCGTCATCGGACTGATGGCTGCACCCAAGATTCAATTAAAAAGGTTAGACATGTCTCATATTGGAACCTGACCGTTATGTGTTTTCTTCATTTGTTTAGTGTCCGAAGCATGCAGAGAAACACTCCAGGACTACTCGATCGTCGTATAGGCCCTAAAGACATGTTTATAGTTTTGTTGTACATATATGTTTGTATTGGTTGTCAACTTTTTATTAAAATCATCAACTGTTGTTGTGTAGTTTATTAAGATCAATTTATGTTGTATCATAAGATTACGGTGCATGCACGAACTATTGATGCCTTTGTCAACACCCTATAGAGTGTACTGGTTACACTTCAGGGGTGTTGGCTGTAACACTCCTGAGCGGTTACCACTACACTCCATGGGGTGTTATTCCTAAACAGGCGTACGAACACCCCTAAGTGTGTTGTGGCAACACCCTTTTTTTAACAGTGTGGTTTACACAACTACATCATTAGGCAACTGGCTCGCGCACAGACCTTTATGCTACTAGTTTGCCTTCTCTTTGCCGTCATGCATGTAGCGGATTGATTAGTATCGGCCTTTTTATCAAGTGATCATGATTTATTTCGCGTACGGATCGTGTATTAATTTAATATTGAGTGGCATTTTGACACGTTGCAGATTACGGAGTAGTCACATGACACACACAGCAAAAACAGATTGATGCATGTCACTATAGAAATCAATAATAGAGCACTCGTTGAGTGCTCTATTATTGATTTCTATAGTGACATGCATCAATCTGTTTTGCTGTGCATGTATAGTCAGATGCTGTTACGCTGCATCATTTAGCGGAGAACAGATAAACCCAGGATGAACCATTCATTCGAAATTAACCAGAACTTATAATACCGTTTGACCATTGGGTCTGGGTACGAGATTGTATTATCAAAACAACTAATCACAACCCAATCCCCCCCCCCCCCTCCCCGCCCCCTTCCTCCACCCTGCGTCCTCTCTACAATTGCAGCTTCCTTCGTCTTTCCTTCAATGATCTTGTAGTCTAAAGGATGGTTAATTCAGTGGAGTAAGCACATCTATTGCAGTGCTCGCAGTGGCCAATGGTGTCTCTGTACTCGTGTGCCTACTGGCAGCCATGTTGCTGTGTTGTCTAAAGCTATACAAAAAGATCGTCTACCGACTGGCTCTCTATCAGGTACTGTCTGCACTGGTGATGGCATCGGTATTCGTTATACAGGTGGTGTTCATCAACTATGACAAGTCGCCTATCATCTATGGTCGCGTATGTACTGCTATTGGATTTCTGGGGTTTACACAGAATGGACGAAGCGACTCTTCACGATGTGGGTGACCTTTCATCTCTTCTGTTTTGCGGTACTCCACAAGAATCTGAAGAAGCTTGAAGTGTTGTACGTTGTGACCTCGCTACTCGTACCAGCGTTGATAGCTATTGTACCTCTGGTAACCATGCTTATGGGCTGATCCCTGGTAGCAATGCATGTTACATTTATGCCAACACAAGTGTTGCATTCATTGAGAGGCTTGCCCTCTGGGATGGTCCCGCAATGCTTATGCTGATAGCTGCATCCACAGCCATGATTGTCATGGTGACAAAACTTACCAGTCAAGTGTGTCGAAGATCTAAGTACGAACCAATCACCGATGGCGACCAATTACGAAAAGCTCTCAAACAGCTCCTTTCTTTGGCTGCTTTTCCAATGTTGTTCTTTATCTTTGAAATACCGGTGTTCATTCTACATGTCTATACATTCCAATATTCAACACCCAACGGAGGAATATTAATCTCAGCTGAGATATGTTTTTCTCTCTGGAGTATGGCTTCGGGTGCAACAGTTATAATCCACATCTCTGTGGCTCGGATATGTGGCAGGAAAAGCAAACCTAAAAAACTACATATAATTGATATCAGGCATGTAGAGTAAATGTTTAGGATACGAACTCGTAGTGTGCATGCAGGGCGTGGCGTGTAACTGGAATCAGCCATGCACGCAGAAAACAGTGTATTGATGTGTGGAGTTGCGCATGCATGTTGGCATCATATCATGCAGTCCGTTAACTGTACTTTGATGCACGTGTGTTGTACGTTCTGTGTGTACATGACTCAACCTAATGTCCATTTTTAGAATGCAATGAAACACCCGTGATGGAGCGGCTGAGCTCCCAATCCTCCCATACTTGTCCAGCTATAAAATTCCTTCGTATTTAGATTGCTTTGGCCGCTGCCTTAATCGCAATATCTCAGATTAAATAATACTATCTATCGATGTATGATGGACCTTGCCGCCACATTATGATATACCTCCTCGATGCTATCCCTCATCCCCACTTTTATCTACGTAACAAGTAACTAGACCCTCATTATCGCATGGCATTGGAATTTGGCTTATCTTTTGTAATCCGTTCAAAGTAGGCGCAGTACAGGTGAATATCTGTGTTATGCACCCTACGAGGACTACAATGATGTAATTTTCATCTTTTTAATGCTAACATACGCCATGATACAGGCCCGTGACTAATAGCGCTTCTGGTTGGTTTCAAAAAGCTTTTTTTTCGTTAATTTGCCTGACATGAGTTACTGAACTTGTATAAAACGTATACAGAAATGCTGGTTGTATGTGATTTGGTTGTTTTTTTTAGCAGGCTTATTTTCTGTGAGTCGTACCAAGGCGCTGAATACGACCATTTTATGTATACTACAAGCATGGCGGCGCATATCGAGAAATGAGCGGTCAACGGGAGCCCTTCATTAATTCGCGGTTTGCGTAATCACGACATATTTCCGTAATCGTTCCATACACAGTATGGGGAAAGCATACCAAATGTTTTTTTACAACTTAGCTCCTGACAGATTGTTAGTGCGGCACATTTGGCAAGATTTTTAAACATGGCACCATATTTTTTCCCGAATAAGCCCTCGGTTCCATTGAATTGTAGGGGCCTTTTTTTCAAATGTTCATGAAGTCAACGGGGTGAGTTCCTCATCACAATATTCCACAGTCTATACGTCAAAACCTTAAAGATCTACTGTTAGCTCCTGACAGAAACATATAGCTGATACACAAAGCAACTATTCTGCGCTTTTAAACGCAGGTCTTCGTATTTGAAAATTCGGTTCCATATTCCACAGAAGTATTCCTTCTTGGATTTCATAGTGTCCCCGTCTCGTGCCCACAAAAATTGAAATACGGACGTACGTACATTAGGCAACGTTCATTACCAAAGGTTGTTGCTACCTATTGTGCGCTGCCGCACACTCATTTAAGTAATTTCTAGGCTACTGCATGGTGAAGCGGTGATGCTGTCATAATACCCTCCGCGGGCCCTGCTGTGTTATGTACTATATATAGTAGCTTGTACATATCCCGCGTCGTATCCATAACGCTTACCCACGGCTGCCAGCTCTTGCTGGAGCACTACACTCCTCGGTACCCTGCACAGTGGCGTGCACAGTGGCGTGCGCTTAACCTTGAGCACTGTAGTGTGCATGTAGGCGTATGTTGTTTCTAAATAATGCACACGGTACGGGGGGGGGGGAAGGGTTAGGTGTACGCCACTAGAAGGCTTAGCGTAGCTTGCTTGAACTGTTCTGTCGCGTTTGCTACAAACTTACAAGCTTAGACCTTATACGTAGGTCCAGGGTAGTAATTGTACATTTAGGTCCAGATGTAGGTACATGTACATTGTCCATGCAGGTTAGGCCTGTGTAGGTGGTACATGTAGGATCAGGGTACGCCTATGTAGGTCCAAGTTAGGCCTGTGTTGGTACATTTAGGTCCAGAGTCTGACTGGTGGTGATGAACACTTAGGCAAAGATGCCGCATCGCATTCTGTAAATGTACACTTTGCCCTTGATGATAAAATTGTGTGCTATGTAAACTGTGGTTAGCTAGCTGAATAGTATATTGTCTAAACTGATGTTAGGCTGCCTGGTGTACATGTACATTTGGATCTCAGTTCTAAGAGAGCAAATTGTGTATGTTTTTTAAAGCACATACTAATACATGTAGCCCCTATATACAAACCACACATTGTGTGCAGAAACGTGTTTTGGTGGTGATGACCATATCCAGAAATGAGCGGTCAAAATAATTTACTCGCGGTTCGCGAATCACCGAATATTCCCGTATACCTTCCCATACCAATGTATGGGTTAGTTGTATACCAAGGACGCCAGATTTTTCCCAGGATTTGAAATTTGAAAATGTTAGTACACTACATTTGTTATGATTTTTAGTGGTGTCGCCGTATTTTTCCTATTTAAGCTGGGGCTTCCCTAGGATTGTCATAACATTGTCCCAAATGTACAGGTAGTCAATGAAAAGGGTTTCTCATTACAATATTCCACGGTCATTTGTGTCAATACCTTTACGATTTACGATTTTGATATTTGAAAATAATATAGCTAGTACATCGAAGAACTATAAAATATACTAAAAACTAGGCCTTCCTATAGAATAATCGGCTTCCATACCCGGGAGAAGCATTTCATGTTGAATCTGTACGTTCCTCCATCTCGTGCCTCAAAATTGACTCACGTGCGGATAGTACCATACTGTGTAGTTGAAGTGTGGCCCTCCTTCAGTTTTTTGATGGCATGAAATCGGTCCCAGACCTCTCATCGCGCTGCCCAAAGAGGTTTTCTACCAGTTGAGTTACTATGCGATCTTACCCCGATGCGATCGGGATCGTTTGTATAAATCGCGCATACAGTACCATCCAGACGTAGCTTCTTGACACACGCGTGCGCGCGTCACGAGTGATACCCGTGCGTGACTCGAGCATACTTGTGTTTCACACGCATCAGGTTAGTCGTGGCGCGAAGCGACATTTTCGAGACACGAACTCGCGTGATGGCACCCACTCCCTCAGTTATTGTAAAATACTATGGACAAAATTTCTACAATTCAGGAGCCCTTTGCTTGAATGCAAAACTAAGTTGTTTGTGAAGCTAGAACAGACACAGCAATTCGGCCGTCCGCACGCGGGTGATTACAAACTACGTATTCAGTCATGCATCCGTGCATATCACAAAGCGTGCACTCACGATTAACGTAGTCCCATTATTTCACCGCCCAATCCTGTACGGGAATATCATTAAACGGCCATTTAACCCTCTCCTCACGTATGATTGAATTTGAATTCGAATACCTCTTTTAAGTTTACAACACGCCGAGGCTACAGCTGCAGTAGAGGACAGGTCCCACGAATTTTAATTAAGGTATGTGAGGTCAAAAAAAGCTAGTTTTCTAATGCCTGAAACCGAAAACAATGTACACTCGTTGTCGCTCAGGGGTCAGAACAAGGCTATAGCTAGTTGTATCTACTCACATTGGTCTGAGGCCTCACCACAGTGGTCTTCTTAGGGTGATGTGATTCGGAAGGGTGTGGCTATCTTCGGTGAGTAATTTGTCTCTAGATCTAATAATGGTATACACACGGAAATGTGTATCACTCAGTACATTCATAGATGTCTAAATAATCTATGGTACATTTCATTGTATGTGACGCAAGGTTTGTCCAGTAAGCTTCACATTGGTTTGAGACATCACCTCAATGGTCTTCTGAGGGTCACGTGATTCTGAAGGGTGTGGCTATCAGGTGAGTCGTTTTTCACTAATAATGGTATACATACTGACGTGAGTATCACTACATTTCATTGTATGTGACACAAGGTTTGTCCAGTAAGCTTCACATTGGTATGAGACATCACCCCAATGGTCTTCTCAGGGTCACGTGATTCTGAAGGGTGTGGCTATCAGGTGAGTCATTTGTCACTAATAATGATATACATACTGACGTGAGTATCACTACATATCATTGTAAGGTTTGTCCAGTAAGCTTCACATTGGTATGAGACATCGCCCCAATGGTCTTCTGAGGGTCACGTGATTCTGAAGGGTGTGGCTATCAGGTAAGTCGTTTGTCACTAATAATGGTATACATACTGACGTGAGTATCACTACATTTCATTGTATGTGACGCAAGGTTTGTCCAGTAAGCTTCACATCGGTATGAGATATCACCCCACTGGTCTTCTAATGACCTATGCAGCACTCACTGGAAATGCATCAAGAATCTTTTCACCTATCAGAGTCATGTTAATGAATAGTTTTTCATATTGTTGACTTGGTTCCGAGTACAGTGCTACACAAGTATATAACCACACACAATTACACACAAAGTTCATCCACCTGCTGCACAAGGTGTAAGAACGACTCAGAATGGTACGAGCATTAGCTGAGGCGACCAAAGCGATCAGTCAATGCCTTGGTTATTTTTTATGAAGAAATGCATTTTTATATATTTCTTGGACGATGGTTTATGCTTCAGCTTGCCCTGGAGACTATATTATATGTTCTGCTGCGTAATGTTACTTATTATATGCATCGTATAAAGAGGCGGGGCACGCAAACAATCTATCGCTAGAATGTACCTCGTTCTCTCGGTGTCTTCTTTGGTGCCATCCATAAATTACGTCACTTCGAAGGGTCCCCAGCATGCAGGGTGGTAGCAGCCAGTGTGACGATGTATACATGAAGCATACATCAGTATTATAAGAGGGGTCCATATAGGTGACGTAATTTATGAACGGCCGCTTGTCATATCATTTATACAAAGGCTCAGGATTCCAACTCCAACCTCCCATTATGGAAATGTCTTTCAGAATGCCTCACGCTCTCAGCAGGCGAGGTCTGCAATCGCCACGTCATTAGTAAAACATCATGACGACGCATGCGGTATGCATTTATAGCAGCCACGTGAATCACGTGATGATTATTTTCGTCTCGCGTCGGTAAGTATGGCTCCACAGAATGTTTTTTTTTGATAGGATGTATGACCGCTGTGAAACACTACATCTTGGTCTGTGTATATTTCGGCCATTTCAATTATTTGTTTTTCTATTCAAGAATAATAAAATTATGACCGCAAATTAGGTTCGATTCAATATTCCACTTGTTAAAATTCGCTACACAATAGCCATTATTTCATTCTGCCGTAAAAACGAATTAACCAAAGAACCATGGTCCGTGTATATTTCGGCCATTTCAATTATTTGTTTTTCTATTCAAGAATAATAAAATTATGACCGCAAATCAGGTTCGATTCAATATTCCACTTGTTAAAATTCGCTGCACAATAGCCATTATTTCATTCTGCCGTAAAAAAGAGTTAACCAAATAACCATCAATTTTGTAGTCTACTCGTTTCCAAAAAATTGAATATTGAGAAATGAAAAATGGTTTGGAATCGGAACTCGTGCGCGGAACGGGGGGTCGTTCCTGGAATGCGACGTGAGTCCAGGCCCGAAACAACGGGAGGCGTGTCCCAGTACAGTTTCTAGCGCTTCCGACGAACGAATGCCTCAGCGGAGCAGTACAGCAGTACGTATGTATGAAAACTGTACGCTCAGCTCGGATCCTTACACTGAATTGTGGACGTGTGTGTGTGTGTGGTGTGGTGTGTGTGTGGTGTGTGTGTATGTGTGTGTGTGTGTGTGTGCGTGCTATGAGTGCGCGTTCGTTGTGATCGGTGCTACAGGCCCGGCGCACTCTGTCCAAAGTTGGTGCGGCAATTATGAAGTATTAGTATGGGCGTGGCCCATGCAAAGCGCGTGCGCGTTGAATCGAAGCACATGCCCAGCCCCGGATCCAGGAATTTGTTTTATGGGGGGGGGGGGGGGGGGGGGGGGGCGGTGTCCTAGAGGAGCGGCAATGTATGCGAAGCTGTTTGTAGGTATGTGTATGTGTATGTGTATGTGTATGTGTATGTGTATGTGTATGTGTGTATGTATGTGTGTATGTGTATGTGTGTATGTGTGTATGTGTATGTGTGTATGTGTATGTGTATGGTATGTGTATGTGTATGTGTGTATGTGTATGTGTGTATGTATTTGTGTATGTGTATGTGTATGTGTGTATGTGTATGTGTATGTGTGTATTGTTATTTGTGTATGTGTATGTGTGTATGTGTATGTGTGTATGTGTGTATGTATGTGTGTATGTGTGTATGTGTATGTATGTGTGTATGTGTATGTGTGTATGTGTATGTGTGTATGTGTATGTGTGTATGTGTATGTGTGTATGTGTATGTGTGTATGTGTATGTGTGTATGTGTATGTGTGTATGTGTATGTTGGTATGGTGTATGTGTGTATGTGTGTGTGTGTATGTGTATGTGTGTATGTGTATGTGTATGTGTATGTGTATGTGTGTGTACAATTATGATAGTTAGTCCTCTGTTGTTATTTAAAGTAATTATGTGTGCAATCTGACTGTCTCTCCCTCCCTCCCTCCCTTGTTGTAAGAGGCTGACTGGGGTATGGTGTTGTAAGAGACTGACTGAGGTATGGTGTTGTAAGAGACTGACTGAGGCATGGTGTTGTAAGAGGACTGACTGAGGTATGGTGTTGTAAGAGACTGACTGAGGTATGGTGTTGTAAGAGACTGACTGAGGTATGGTGTTGTAAGAGACTGACTGAGGTATGGTGTTTGTAAGAGACTGACTGAGGTATGGTGTTGTAAGAGACTGACTGAGGTATGGTGTTGTAAGAGACTGACTGAGGTATGGTGTTGTAAGAGACTGACTGAGGTATGGTGTTGTAAGAGGCTGACTGAGGTATGGTGTTGTAAGAGGCTGACTGAGGTATGGTGTTGTAAGAGGCTGACTGAGGTATGGTGTTGTAAGAGACTGACTGAGGTATGTGTTGTAAGAGACTGAGGTATGGTGTTGATACCTCCAGTCTCTGAAACATTTAAATCCAACAGAGCATTTTGCTGATGAAACAATCTATTCTCAATATGTAGGCAATTAATCATTTAACCCACTTCTCATTTCACTGTGGAATTCTCATTCCCATTTCTCATCTGAATATTCTACAATTCATTTGATTAATTTTGAATCAAAAAGAAATATGCTTCAAAGAAGAATTTTTCTCATTTTGCAGCTTGATTCTTTGTATCATTCAATAAACAATGCATGTTCAATAATTTTGAATAATCAACAAAACAATACATGCAATTAATTTATGTTCTCCATCTTCTGTTCGAATGCTGATTTCATGGAACTGATGTAGCTACAACGCTATTCCTCTTGAGTTCAAAGGCTTTCCATGGCAAATCTGTTGTTAAAAAACGAATCATAAATGAACCATTTATTCACAGCACTAGCATGTAATACTAACTTCACAAGGTTCTAGTGATTAAAAAGACAATACATCAATATAATTCAATAATGCAGTCAGATACAATGCAGCTTTCTATTTGACATTTAAAAGTTATATTCGTTGTCAGGTACATCTGTTTAATATATAGTGATGAACCAGGGCAACGTTTGTTTTGAAATTTCAAATTAAAGATCTTCTCTGTAGTAACACATTTTAATGGATCCGAATTCAGTATTCTTTTTTTGAAATTTCAAACTTTGGAGTGTCTAAAGTATTTCAATTAAGGAGTATAGGATTTTCTGTTGTAAATGTCAAATATTGGAGATTTATCCGTGTATGTTTTTAATGTGTCTGCAGCGTTAGAAATTTTGTAGAATCTATAGGGTTAGAAAAAATAAATTTTTTTTACAGACAAGGGTTCTGTACAACGTGGAAATACTGCATCTGTTAGGGTTCTTTGCGCTCAGAGCAGATGGAGTATTTTTGTCTATTAATTTTTGTGACTAGTTGTGCTTTATGTATTTATTAATTATATTTATGACTGATATTAAACACTTATAAATACATAAAGAACAATTAGTCACAAATAGACATAAGTTACTCACAAAAATACTTTGGAATCTATCATGATTCTCTGTGTAAAATTTAATATATTGAACGTAATTTATTTTTTTGAAATTTCAAACTTTGGAATGTAAAATTTGAGAGTACTGAAGTCGGTCCGTGTACCTTTAGAGCACTCCACGTCCCCAATCAGTCAAAATCATTGGAATATGATTTTATATCACGAAATTGATGCAAACCTCTAATTACTGCACCGCAAGTTTAGTCGTTTGGAATATACGTCACCGCGCATATAAATATCTAAACTTCTAAACTTCAAATGGCCGAATGCTCAAACTTGTTTGGAATTTTACTACCTTGTACGATTCGGGACTAAATTCTAATCCCCTCATTCCCAATTGCCTTATTTATAATTTTACTTGGTTTTCGCTTTAAAATCTTAAACTTTTAAACTCCCGATACTCAACGGTTCAAATATTTAGAAATTTAGGTTTTTAGTTGTAACTCGCTTATATTCATCGTCCCAAGCCTCGGTTAGTGACTTGAAATTTTCATGACTTTTGGTGCAAAAATCAAACTTGGTCAGGTTCAATCCCCGAAGATTGTCAAATCTGTTTATGCATTTGGTTTATCTATATCCTCGTCTGTCCGGTTCAGGAACCCACGCCGCTGAAGTTAATTGGGCTGAAGCTTTGTGAGAATAAAAAGAAGTACGCAAACCCGAGCTAAACGGTTACGTGTCGGATATACGCGGGCTTCAAAATTAGTGCCAGTGTCATCGTAGCATTTTGTTGGTGAAGGCCCCACACTGATGGCTGCTATGCGCATATGCATCCCTGTCACAGTTGTCTAAACAATCTATGTTTTTCCAGCAAACATGACAAGGAATGTGTGGGTGTGTGTATCTGTGTGTACATGTACACGTACAGGTTTGCATTTGCAAATGCAGCCAGCATTACGGTATGTAATGTGTGTGTGCGTGCGTATGTGGTGTGTGTGTGTGGTGTGTGTGTGGTGTGTGTGTGTGTGTGTTGTGTGTGTGTGTGTGTGTGTGTGTGTGTGTGTGTGTGTGTGTGTGTGTGTGTGTGTGGACTATGTGTGTGCAAGGGGTTCATGTATTAATTTGTGGGTGTATTTGATTGGCTTACCTTTGGACTGTGGCCACACCCTCTTACAATATTATGCTATCAGCTTGCTTTTAAAAAATTCTTCCTTATACCATTAGTGCCTCCATCTCTGGCCCCTCCTCCTCATAAATGAAGACATCAATAGAAGTTAGCTGCAGTGTTCCATGATGACCCACCCACGTGCCCTCAATAATACTGTGGTTGAGGAAATCTAATCTGGCCATGGGTATAGCACTCGACATACGCGCCAATGCTCTGTAAGGCAATTTATTGGCTTTACAGACGAAAATTCAAGCAAATGGATGCTTAATGCAGCTCATCCAGGATGGATGGGTTGTTGGTATCTGATGGATAAACAACCTTGCTTGTATAGTACCTGCATTAGACCTTTAGCAGTAGTCAACTAGCTGCCCACACCCCCTGCAATTGTTGCATGTGAAAATCCATTCCATTTGATGTATACTATATTCTACCTTCCAGGATTGTTCCAGTTGTAGCCATTACCACTTGTCTTTGACATGCTTTTGGGCTTAGACTACTAACCCTAGATCTCATCACCTCTTGTTCCCGCGACCACAATACCTAAATATCAACCTAATTTCCTACACAGCCATGCCCAGAGGCTTATAGTAGGGATTGGAAGCTGATTCATGCACGTTCGCTATACCTATGCACAGAAATCCGAGTGTAGTATTAATATTAATCACACCCTCTGAATTTATGGATTTTGGTGAAGGACCATTGGATTTGGAGTTGTCTCTCTTACAAAGTAAGCCAAAAAGTTTACTGTAACCTTGATCACAAATAACTGTAGCTCTATGAATATCGATTTGACAACTGCAGTCTTTTCTGTTAGCCAAATTCATACTCCGCTATTTTTTTTTTTGCTTCAAACTAGTGAAAGGATGGCTATTTTTTTCCCTGGATAATGCTCGTTACCTGTTAAAGCTTTAGTTTCTTTTTTGTGCTTTAAATTTGTTGCATGTGCATTAATAACTTTTAAGAGTGATCCTTGCCGATGTTTTGCTGCAAGATCCTGAAACATTGATTTGTACACAGTGACACAGCTTGAAGTTGTGTTGTGTGGTTACTATAATGCAGCTTGAAACTGACACCAATATTTTAGTACGGTCAAAACACCATGCATATGCCAATATACATTTTGGGTCACGTTCATGGTTGTGAAATTAATTTTGTTTTCGGGCATGGGTGGATCAAATTTAGGCTAGGAAGAATTCCACAGTACACAGACCAGCTAAAGTGAAAGCCTATGACTGTTACAGTGTGCTTGAAAAGCTTTCTGCTGCCTTTGTGGTGTTCAGGGCAGATAGTGCACATGAGATGACAGTGTGTACCATTGCGTCCATCTATACATTCATAAAAAATATGTCACTGTTACTTGTAATCTTGGACACAAGCAGCTACTTCCACTTCAAATCCAAGATCGAGGTTCTGAGGGAGACCACTGGCCCCTCCCACTGTGATGTTCATGTTTTGTTCACAGGTGGGACACTTGAACACTTGTTGGGAACCACTTTTCTCTATCGCAGAATGTATACATTACTGACAGAAGGAGTGCCAGTCATACATGTAGTAGAGTTCTTGGATGACTGTGGTTAACAACGTGGTATCTCCCCACTCATTTACCTGCTATGGGATTCATTTGTCTCGTGGCTAAGCACATGGAATTTCTGCTGAACTATAAAATATCGTGCTCAGACACCATTACATCTCACATGGGTCTGGGTACAAAACATGATAGTTATAATTACTGGTACAGCACAAAGCAGTGCATAAAAAAAAACAACTGCTATTAGCTCCATAACTGGGGGGGTGGGAGGGCTTGTGTATGGTGTCAATACATGGCTCCTTGCATCCAAATACCCAAGGCAGAACACTGGGACCCCCACAGACTTGGTGTACATCATATGCAATTATGCGTAGTTATATGTGACACATTTGATTCTCTTTTTTCTTGTTGTTATCAAAAACAGACCTGAATAGCAAGGATATGTTCTAGAGTCATATTAAAGATCAATGAGCATAGCATTATGTGAGCAGGTGGTACTGTACAGTTTGGGAGGGAGGAGAGTGTGGTGTGGTAGGGGAAACACAACAACACAGAGCTGTAGATAATCTATTCACTGGGTTGGATCTGTAGTGTGATCTTTTGCTGGTTATCCAAACATTAATTCAGTTTGGTTTCGGCCATTTTCAGCCTCTGTTACAGAATGGTCTATGTCATGGGTATACAATCACAAGATGATGAAATGGAAAATAATCTCACACCTATTAAACCTTTGGTCTTACTAACATACAATGAGGCACATTAACCAAACAACAAATAAAAAGTTCAGTTATTGTTCTTTTGATATTTACATTGACGATCTGATTCGACATAATATCTTCCTAGGTTGTGTAGTATGACGTCTTTCTTTCTCCGTCATTTTGAATTGCACTTGTGGAGAGGATCTGGGTTGAATTTCAACATGCAACTATCCAACGAAAGCAGGTCTGATTGATATGAATAAAGAAGGAAGCTTGGACAAGGCTGTACACTGTTTTATCCTAGTTTGAAATAAATGTTGGAGCAATGATGACAGCATAATAGTTCTTGGAATCAGCACCTAGTCTCACATCTGATGTGGGAATTCCTGCATGAGTAGCTGTACATGTTTCTGCCTCCATTTGTTTACTAGCAAGAAAGCTTTTAAGAACAGGTGAACATTGTAACATAAATGTCACAATTTGCATTTTCTATTTGAAACTTGCTGTCAAAAATTTAACAGCATTCAAGTCTGGTCTCATTCATTAGATGTATACACTGCATGTCTCACTCTGTAAATTTATAGAAAAAGGCTTTGCATAAGTGCAATATACAACAAATGCCATCACTTGACTGATTTTGGTGTATATATTTCAGATTTAATGTATATGGAATGTTGCACGAGATTCAAGTTTGACTCTTGTGGATAGATATATATACATGGGACAGTTTCCGCCCCTCGGATATATTATAAAATGTTATAAAAATGCATCGCATTTGAATCGCGATAACATCCCAACGGTTAGCGCTATCGACTTCCTGTTTTCAACACGTCATACTACACCAGTTCACTACAGGAAAACGTATTATGGGACTTTGCACCAGTTCCTTGCTGATGCTACGAGGTCCGATACCCCATAGGGTTCAAAACCGCCACATCTTCAGCTAGGAGAGTTCAAATCGCTTCGAATTCAGTACAGGGGTCCTGTTGCTATTTATGTGTTCAGTTCGGTAATTTATACTCTATCCGTCACGGAGATACAGCTGTGCAAAGTTAATGCACATTTCCCGCTCGATTGCACCATTATTGTCGTGTTCCATTCTCCCAATCCACAATAAATTTTGATAACTTCTTTGTTCCGCCTATTTCTCCGCCTTAAACTAAGCTAGCCGTTCGCAACTGTTTTTTGTCTCACTCAGGCAGTGAGTTTTTGAGGGAAAATTAAAAGAAGAAGAAGACTGCTCAGTTTGCCAGACGATCGTACCAAATTTACGGATCCGAGTGAATGGTTGCAGTAATCTTGCGCCTCCGACGTCGCCGGCAATATTCAAAACGGCACGCGTAAGGCTATTTGCTACGCACTCGCATCATCCTCTAGTCTTGTAATAAAGCTTTCCTATTTGCCATCATCTTGCTAAAATCATCGTCTTGTATCTGCCACGCTCACTGGCTACGATTGCAATGATTTCGGTCTCACACAACTTTCAGCTCACACAAAACACACGACACATACATATGACAAACACACACACGCACACAGACACATGGAAATACACACTAGCACACACAGACACACATGCACACACACATGCATGAAATACACACAAGCACACACAGGCACACACACATACACACACAGTCATGCACAGACACACATGCATACACAGGCACACACATAATACACAGACACACACGAGACAGTCACACAAAACACACACATGCACAGACACACACAGGAACATACACACGCGACAGATAGACACACACAACAGACATGCACACAGACATACACACAGACACACACACACATGGACACACAAGCACACACAGATACACACATGAAATATATAGACACTCATGAAATACACAGACACACACATGCACACACACAGATACACACACGACAGCACAGATGCACAGGCACAGGCACACACAGATACACACACGACATACACAGATACACACACACGACATACACAGATACACACACGACAGACACACACAGATGCACAGACACACACAGACACACACAAGCACACACACACGAAATACAGACATACCCACAGACACACAACATACATACACACAAAAACACACAGACACACAGACTTGCACACAGACTCACACACAGACTTGCACACAGACTCACACACACAAAATATATATAAATACACATGCACAGACACAACAGACACTCATAGATACACACAATACACACAGACACACTAACAGATACACACATGCACACAGACACACTAACAGATACACACATGCACACAGACACACTAACAGATACACATATGCACACAGACACACGTGTACACACAGATACACACATGCACACAGACACACACACAGATATACAGACGCACACACAGCCTCGCACATGTGCACAGACACGTGACTCATGTGGAAAAAAATACAGTAGTGCTCTCTAATAATGATGGTACACACATTTTCTCTCACTGAATGCCTTCTCTGCACATGCATTTTTGATCTATCCATTGAACAGCTCATGAGACCACGAGACATGTCTACACTGCACATGCATGTAGGTACATGTAGCAACGTGTACACTGTAGTGTCATAGGACTGGTCCTTTATGCATACATTGTGTCTGTCCCCTGACACCAAGTCATAAGGATATGCCATGGTTAGCAAACAAGCTCTCATGGAATGATGAATATTGCTATGATCATTGCTCCAACATTTATTTCAAACTAGGATAAAACAGTGTACAGCCTTGTCCAAGCTTCCTTCTTTATTCATATCAATCAGACCTGCTTTCGTTGGATAGTTGCATGTTGAAATTCAACCCAGATCCTCTCCACAAGTGCAATTCAAAATGACGGAGAAAGAAAGACGTCATACTACACAACCTAGGAAGATATTATGTCGACATCAGATCGTCATGTAAATATCAAAAGAACAATAACTGAACTTTTTATTTGTTGTTTGGTTAATGTGCCTCATTGTATGTTTAGTAAGACCAAAGGTTTAATAGGTGTGAGATTATTTTCCATTTCATCATCTTGTGATTGTACCCATGACATAGACCATTCTGGAACAGAGGCTGAAAATGGCCGAAACAAACTGAATTAATGTTTGGATAACCAGCAAAAGATCACACTACAGATCCAACCCAGTGAATAGATTATCTACAGCTCTGTGTTGTGTGTTTCCCCTACCACACCACACTCTCCTCCCTCCCAACTGTACAGTACACCTGCTCACATAATGCTATGCTCATTGATCTTTAATAATGACTCTGAACATATCCTGCTATTCAGGTCTGTTTTTGATAACAACAAAAAAAAGAGAATCAAATGTGTCACATATAACTACGCATAATTGCATATGATGTACACCAAGTCTGTGGGGTCCCAGTGTTCTGCCTTGGGTATTTGGATGCAAGGAGCCATGTATTGACACCATACACAAGCCCTCCCACCCCCCCAGTTATGGAGCTAATAGCAGTTGTTTTTTTTTTATGCACTGCTTTGTGCTGTACCAGTAATTATAACTATCATGTTTTGTACCCAGACCCATGTGAGATGTAATGGGTCTGAGCACGATATTTTATAGTTCAGCAGAAATTCCATGTGCTTAGCCACGGAGACAAATGAATCCCATAGCAGGTAAATGAGTGGGGAGATACCACGTTGTTACCACAGTCATCCAAGAACTCTACTACATGTATGACTGGCACTCCTTCTGTCAGTAATGTATACATTCTGCGATAGAGAAAAGTGGTTCCCAACAAGTGTTCAAGTGTCCCACCTGTGAACAAAACATGAACATCACAGTGGGAGGGGCCAGTGGTCTCCCTCAGAACCTCGATCTTGGATTTGAAGTGGAAGTAGCTGCTTGTGTCCAAGATTACAAGTAACAGTGACATATTTTTTTATGAATGTATAGATGGACGCAATGGTACACACTGTCATCTCATGTGCACTATCTGCCCTGAACACCACAAGTGCAGCAGAAAGCTTTTCAAGCACACTGTAACAGTCATAGGCTTTCACTTTAGCTGGTCTGTGTACTGTGGAATTCTTCCTAGCCTAAATTTTGATCCACCCATGCCCGAAAACAAAATTAATTTCAAACCATGAACGTGACCCAAAATGTATATTGGCATATGCATGGGTTTTGACCGTACTAAAATATTGGTGTCAGTTTCAAGCTGCATTATAGTAACCACACAACACAACTTCAAGCTGTGTCCTGTGTACCAAATCATGTTTCAGGATCTTGCAGCAAAACATCGGCAAGGATCACTCTTAAAAGTTATTAATGCACAATGCAACAAATTTAAAGCAAAAAAAGAAACTAAAGCTTTAACAGGTAACGAGCAGTTATCCAGGGAAAAAAATATCCATCCTTTCACTAGTTTGAAGCAAAAAAAAAAATAGCGGATATGAATTTGGCTAACATAAAAAGACTGCATTGTCAAATCATATTCATAGAGCTACATTTATTTGTTGATCAAGTTACAGTAAACTTTTTGGCTTACTTTGTAAGAGAGACAACTCCAAATCCAATGGTCCTTCACCAAAATCCATAAATTCAGAGGTGTGATTAATATTAATACTACCTCGGATGTTCTGTGCATAGGTATAGCGAACGTGCATGATCAGCTTCCAATCCCCTACTATAATCTCTGGCATGGCTGTGTAGGAAATTAGGTTTGATATTTAGGTATTTGTGGTCGCGGGAACAAGAGGTGATGAGATCTAGGTTAGTAGTCTAAGCCCAAAAGCATGTCAAAGACAAGTGGTAATGGCTACAACTGGAACAATCCCTGGAAGGTAGATATAGTATACATCAAATGGAATGGATTTTCACATGCAACAATTGCAGGGGGTGTGGCAGCTAGTTGACTACTGCTAAAGGTCTAATGCAGGTACTATACAAGCAAGGTTGTTTATCCATCAGATACCAACAACCCATCCATCCTGGATGAGCTGCATTAAGCATCCATTTGCTTGAATTTTAGTCTGTAAGCCAATGAAATTGCCTTACAGAGCATTGGCGCGTATGTCGAGTGCTATACCATGGCCAGATTAGATTTCCTCAAACCACAGTATTATTGAGGGCACGGTGGGTGTGGTCATCATGGAACACTGCAGCTAACTTCTATTGATGTCTTCATTTATGAGGAGGAGGGGCCAGAGATGGAGGCACTAATGGTATAAGGAAGAATTTTTTAAAAAGCAAGCTGATAGCATAATATGTAAGAGGGTGTGGCCACAGTCCAAAGGTAAGCCAATCAAATACACCCACAAATTAATACATGAACCCCTTGCACACACATAGTCACACACACACACACACACACACACACACACACACACACACACACACACACACACACACACACACACACACACACACACACACACACACACATATGCACGCACACACACATTACATACCGTAATGCTGGCTGCATTTGCAAATGCAAACCTGTACGTGTACATGTACACACAGATACACACACCCACATTCCTTGTCATGTTTGCTGGAAAAACCATAGATTGTTTAGACAACTGTGACAGGGATGCATATGCGCATAGCAGCCATCAGTGTGTGCCTTCACCAACAAAATGCTACGATGACACTGGCACTAATTTTGAAGCCCGCGTATATCCGACACGTAACCGTTTAGCTCGGGTTTGCGTACTTCTTTTTTATTCTCACAAAGCTTCAGCCCAATTAACTTCAGCGGCGTGGGTTCCTGGAACCGGACAGACGAGGATATAGATAAACCAAATGCATAAACAGATTTGACATCTTCGGGATTGAACCTGACCAAGTTTGATTTTTGCACCAAAAGTCATGAAAATTTTCAAAGTCACTAACCGAGGCTTGGACGATGAATATATAAGCGAGTTACAACTAAAAACCTAAATTTCTAAATATTTGAACCGTTGAGTATCGGGAGTTTAAAAGTTTAGATTTTTAAAGCGAAAACCAAGTAAAATTATAAATAAGGCAACTGGGAATGAGGGGATAGAATTTAGTCCGAATCGTACAAGGTAGTAAAATTCCAAACAAGTTTGAGCATTCGGCCATTTGAAGTTTAGAAGTTTAGATATTTATATGCGCGGTGACGTATATTCCAAACGACTAAACTTGCGGTGCAGTAATTAGAGGTTTGCATCAATTTCGTGATATAAAATCATATTCCAATGATTTTGACTGATTGGGACGTGGAGTGCTCTAAAGGTACACGGACTGAAGTCACTGCTTGACATTTCAAATTTAGATGTTTGAAACTTAAGAGTCCACAGAGATGTTTGAAATTTCAAAAATTGTGTATTTCTAGTTTTGAAGAGTGGACATTATGCTCTGTTAGAAAAGGCTTTTTGAAGTCTTACAGTGTATTAATTGATTAAATTAATGAGATATTTTTAAAGTTACATATCTTAGGAATGCACTGCATGTCTCTACAATATGTGAACTTGATATTTCATTACATTCTTTTGTTTGCACCTATAAAATCATTCACATTCATATGAAGCACAGCAATGTAAAAGATCTCAAATACTTTTCACATACCATATGCTGGGATATTTACATTCATAATTTTATTGCTTCTTGAAAGTCTTTTGACAGCTATTGACAACTTAGGCACCACTGGGCTGTACAGCTAGATATATTCAAATCATGTACTTACCTATTGCTGGCATTGTGCTTAGCACAAAATTGTTCTCATTACTCAAGCCCAACAATAGTGACTTATAGACATCATCCAATGTCCCTTGGAAGAAATCACTTTGTTCTGGAGGGAAGTGAACACTTTCTGTTTGGGAAGCACTATCTCCAGAAAAAGCGAGCACAAAAGGAACAACTGTGGTATCAAAGAATGCTCCTGTGGGATATTAAATGTTATTCTACAACCATAGTGATAGTGTTCATTTACCTTTTGAATTCACTGATTTTGAACAATATGCCACCTGGACTGTTAGCTGCATTTCTTTTAACTCTTCACTGATGCGATGTATGCAGTCAACAGGTTGGAATCAAACGATTGTGTACGCATATCTGTTCATTGCTGTGTTATGCTGACGAAGTGCCCTTACTATATCAGTAACCTAATGGAAATTCGAAACCATGAGTAGGAAGCAAAAATTGTAGCATAACTCACAGTACAATTTGGACCATCCAATGTAATAAAGGATAGTGCAAATCCATCGAACTGAGGCAACTTGGATGTATCTTCGACAGATAGTGATGTCATTTCTGTAGTGTAAAATGCCGCCATATTCCCCCTCTCTTTGGACCAGATGAATGCAGCATTTGCATTCGCTTCTGTTCTTTCTGTCTGACAGTTGTGTCTATGAACAAAAATGTTAGCAATGTACCATTGATCATTGAAAAACTTGCGTACTTTGCTGCACGACTGCAGTAATCAATGAATGAAGCAGCTTCAGGATTGAATTTCTTTCCGAAGAGGGCAGATAAATTTTTTTCACTTGTAAATTCTTTAAATCTTTCCTTGGCATCACCCCAATCTTTTGCTCCCACTCTCTGAATAAAGCTTTCCTTTATTTTCTCCAGAACCTTTAAGTCATGGGAGTATCCATTCACTTCATTCAGTTTTAATTCCCCTTTCTCCACCATTTGCAAAATATTCAGGACGTCTGATGGAGTTAGGCCCCGCAATCCCTTAAATTGGAAGCCTTTGATGCCTGCCTTAGTCATTTTTGCCTTTGCCATCAGTGTG